>JAQIXS010000276.1:0-54001 GCA_034700785.1 Rossiulus vilnensis | reverse complement strand
CCGAAAACGCTTCGCTTGTAATTAATGACGATTAAAATTACAAATTCACGAACTTTAATTACGTTAAGGGAACTGGGACATCGGAGTTTTAGTGAAATCTAAAACTCGAAAAAGAAATGCTTTTCCAGTTCAACCCGTGAGCGCCTTAGGGGGCGACACGATTCCAAAACAGTGTTTTGAAATATATGCAGGTTTGAATAAATTATGGATGAGCACAAATGCAAGCCATTGAACAAATTTAGTTTAACTTGAGTTTTAACTATTGTCAGAACACTCACAGTTCAAAAGTTGTTTTAGAGACCGGTTACCCCAATCTCAGTCAACTTTAACCGACGATTAAACAGTCTGTTTGCTAACTACAGCTCAAGCATGGTACTGCTTTCTCAGGAAAAATTCAACATAGGGTGGCTTTTTTAATATTTAATCAGAATAAAATGTACTTAACTAATGCATTTTTGCTATCAGCAGTCCCTTGTGAAAAGATCAGTATAAGATTCGATACTGGTATCACTATACATGTATAGCTTTTTAGACTACTGACATCAATATGCTTAATAACATCATTCTTATATATCGTGACATAGTTTTTTTGGTCTACTGATATCAGCCTGCTTAATGACATCATTATGATAACATCAGTGACATCACTACATAAAGTGACACATTTAAAATAGTTTTTTAGACTACTGACATCAATATGCTTATTGACATAAAGTGTTTTTTTAGTCCACTGCATCACTATGCTTAATGACATCTATGATAATATTAGTGTTATGACTATACACTGTGATTTAAAGTGGTTTTTGGACTACTGATATGAGTATGCTTGGCGATCTCACTATGATAACATTAGTGGTATCACTAAATATGGTAACATATAATGGTTTTTGAACTAATGATACCTGTATGGTTAGTGACATCAGTATATACTGTATAATGACATATAATGGTTTTTAGACTACTGATATCAGTATGCTTAGTGACACCACTATGATAACATTAGTGATATCAGTATATATAATCATATATAGTGGTTTTATTTACTACTGATAGCAGTATGCTTAATGAAATCACTAAACCTTATACTAATATCCCCACAAATCAGTATATTTGTACTGATATCTACTGTATTGAAATATACTGATCGATCTTTCTACCCGGGTTATGACCAATTTAAAAGTTTTAAAATACTAAAATTCGAAATAAAAAACACTATTTTGAACATTATTAACCGTAATAACAGCAAATAGCTGTGGTTAATTGTTCGCCGAAACGTGTCTGACCCTTCAATTGAAGTTAATGAAGGTCGTTGCAACCGACCCCCATAAAACTTGACCCCTCGCAATAAAACTGAAATTATTTTGGCCTATAAGCCAATTCACCGTTAACCGATTAACCGCCATTAATTAAGCTTTGTTTTCAATTTCGCTAACCTGATTAGGTCGTGTTGCACCATTCTCCGATTAGAGAAATCGGTGTTGGTGTTTCTCATTGTCATTAATTGAGGAGAATTAGTGTCAATTAGTGGAAAAAATCTCGTTTCGCTATGCCTTTTGAAGCTAGGATGTGCTTTTGAAAAAAACAACTTAAGAATTAGGTTGCCATTGAATCATTCGGGGAATGTTCTGCTTCAATCAATTATAAACGCCAGTTAGAATCAACGTGATATTTACTTTATCAAATAATAGAATGCCAACTTTAACAACTTGATAAATAATTGAGAATATAAAAGAGCCTTGACTTAACCTAAATTTCACTTCTATTAAAGAGTCAGGAACGAACTCTTACCAAAATTTGCAATAAAAGCATTTTTAACAAAATTAAAAAGGTATATAATCAGTAAAATCCAGGTAAAGTAATTCTAATGACTATAAATAATGCATGATATAAAACTCAGTTGTCAATGTTAATAGCTTTTATTTTAAAAATATGATTAGGGATTTTGTTGATTGTTTTAAATTATATTTTTCGATCGTATATTAATTATTTAAATACATTATCGCAAAATAATTACGCATTTATTTCGTTGTTATAATACAATTTAAAACGCTTGAAATGAGCGAAATCCAGGTTAAATATTTTTAATAAAGCTGGAGACAATACCTAGTTATTGTATTAGTTTAAAATGCGATTAGTGATTGTTAATCGTGTTTATTTTTAAAACAAGATTAGGAATTGCATTCAGCCTATTTTAACAATAGCAAAGTTTGTATATCTAGTGATTATTTTAAAGCATTGTCCCAAAATTATTTCGAGTTTCCTTACATAAACAAGAATACAATAACCTGTTAGTTGACAGTTTTTAAAAAAATTGGAAACGCCTAAAATCAGAGAAATCCAAATGAAATAATTTTGATAAAGCTGGAAATAATATCTAATCCTATTGATTTTAGATACGTTTAGTGATTGTTAATCGTGTTTATTTTAAAAATAAAATTATGGATTCCTTTGGCTTATTTTAACACTTGATGGGTTTCACAACTTTTGCTGTTTTTTGCATAAAAATAAATCTGTTGGGTGAAAATCTGAGTGATATTTTGCAAAAAATTATATTCACAGTGAACTAAATTCTTCAATTCAGAAACAGGTGTTTCCATTTTTACTATAATACTATTTTATGCATTTCGCAATTCGAAATGTGATGGAATTTCGCAGTTTTTTTCCCCGAATTTTTTTAAAGAACTGTTTCCCATCTTTGTGTGCAAATGGCTAAATGCAAAATGCACAATGGGTTTAAAAGCTTACTTATGCGAAGGCTTTGCACCACCCTGCCATTATTAGTAATTTCACGGAAAATACATGTATCAGAATAGAGATCTCGTACCAGCTTTTGAAAAATTTCAAAAAAATGAAAGCAGTGACACAGGCGCCTGGTATTTCAATCGGTCAGGCCTCACCGGTTGTTACAGGGCGTGGCCTAACGGTTGTTAATTGAAAATTTCATCAAGGTCCCCCACCTTGCAATGCTTGTCTGGAAATTATTTTAGCCATGAATAAGAACCGAGTTACAAATCGAGATCCAATTAATGGCGGATATTTGCACGTTTCTTGTTACCAAGGCTGCACGAAATTTCCTTTAGTTTCAACATAAATTATATGTATTTTTTCTAAATTGAATGGAAACAATGCAACACTTTGTAAAAGCATAAATTTAACTGTGATTTATATTTGAATATGTATAAGTAGCATTTACGATGCTTGGTGCCTGTTTCAAGAACATTTTCAAATATACAGAGTTTCCCAAAAGTGATTGCTTATTTCTTGGAAATTGCAATTAGGTAAATTTTAACATAAAATAAATGACATAAATCTAAAGGTATTGGTAATTTATTTTATACCAAATAACTATATCTGGTGTATGTTGGGAAAGACTTTTTCAATAATTTCATTTTTTTTACTCTTCTGCCACCTCATTGTTTTATCGAAATTAAAATAAATTGTGCCTTTTTGACTATTTTACAACTGAAATTAGTTTTGTGTAGATGTATGTGTCGTGATTTATGGGTCTCAACATGCATTATCTAACCTAAACATAAATTATAAAATTATTAATTACCAAATACAAAACTGTTTTTTGCGGAAAAATAATCCAGTGATCATTGCATAATGTAGGTTTATTTTAAATTCGCTAGATATCATAGAAATACGAAATACAAATAGCCGTGAAATAGTCTCGACAAATAATGTGGCTATATGTAATTGTGAAACAGAGTTCCCACTGACCTGTAAAACCTGACAAATCAGGGCGGTAGGAACAACCAAGAAAAGTCAGGGAAATTTTCATCAGATAAAATGCCAACTTTAAATTGGCATAATTTCAAAAGATTAACTAATTATGACACTGCTCAAAAGAGGGCGCATCTAGTCACTCTTAAACAATATATTCCAAATCACACTTTCGTCTTTTTGAAATAACAAATAAAAATATCAGTAATTTGGTAAATTTTGTTTCCATTCCATCCTATAGGCCTAAACATTTTGGATAAAAGTTAGGTACATTTTTTTCCAAAAAACCTGGAAAAGCCAGGGAAGCAGCTGGATGAATTTTGATTAAAAACAATAATAATAATAATTTCTAAATATTGACTTTTTGAAATTAACATTACGATTTGTTCATAGTTTCAGCAGCCAAACGACGGTTGAGTGGCAATTCGAAGGTCCGAAGGCCCTCGTTGTCCAGTGTCAAGAACAATGACTTGTCCACCAATGGAGGTTCCAGCAAGAAGGAGTACAAGGTGGTTTGCTACTACACCAATTGGTCTCAGTATCGGCCCAAGACAGGCAAGTTCATGCCAGGGGACATCGAGCCCGAGCTGTGCACCCACGTGATCTTCGCCTTTGGGTGGCTGAAGAAGGGCAAACTGTCACCCTTCGAATCCAACGATGAGACCAAGGACAAGAAGAAGGGCCTCTACGATATGATCAATGAGCTCAAGATCAAGAACCCCAAGCTCAAGACGCTGCTCGCCATTGGTAAGAGAACTAACTAGTATCTGAAGAAAATACATTTTATTTCCAAATCCGACCACAGATGGCGTTGCTTGAACGGCAACAGCAGTGCCATCTGTGGGCAGAAAGCAGAAATAGACAGAAATTGGCATTTTTTTGGGTGTAAATTGAACCATTGCTGTCCACCATCTGACTAAGGGTCTGACCCTAGATGACGACCAATTCTACACTAAGGAAAATAAATTGAGCAATTATATAATTAGTATTGAAAGCAAAAAATATATTTTTCCCCATGCTGAGCATCCTTTTTGTTCGGTCTTAAAAGAACACACAAAATGTTAACAAAATGCTATTTGTCCATGTCTTGTAGGTGGTTGGTCCTTTGGGACGGAAAAGTTTAAGGAAATGTCTGACAGCCGATATTCTCGCCAGACGTTCATCTTGGATTCCATCACCTATTTGAGAAATCGAACGTTTGACGGACTGGACATCGATTGGGAGTATGTGCATGTCTTCAATGACATTTGTAGTTTTCTGTTGAATGGCAATAAAACTGTGGTTTCATTTGCAGATACCCGAAAGGCGAAGAAGATAAAGCGAATTACGTTTCCTTAGTGAGGGTAAGTCTGAAAGACCGTCTTTATTCATGCGAAAACCCAAAATACACAAGACAGACATTTGTTAGATTTCGGTATCCTGCCCTCATGAATTTCAATATTCTTTTTTTTGGGATTTTTTTAAGGAATTGCACGAAGCTTACGAGGAGGAAGCCAAAGAAACTAAATCGCCGAAGTTGCTTCTGACAGCCGCTGTTCCTGCAGGCGCTGAATCAGTCAAGGGAGGATTCGACGTACCGGAAGTGACCAAGTATGACCTATGGGGGGCTTAACGTGGCCAATTCTGAGATGCATTTTGCGTAACAGCATTGCCAAGAATCTCAAATTGGCCAATACATGAATTTAACACCTACAGAGGACGCTTCTAAAACTGATTACGAATATGGTCATTGGAGGTTGCATACATGTTCATTGTATCATTTTCCTCCAATTTTTTGGGGAAAAAACTATAAACAAACGGGACATTTTTAAATGATAAAAATTACTGAAGACTGTATCAGACGACCGGAAAAAATAAATTTAATATTGATAGTAAGTAATTGAAGCAAAAACGTATGAGTAGTTTTTGCATGGTGGGCATATTTTTCCAACGTCTAATTTCGTTGGTTTTTGCTGGAAAATTGCTTATATTTTCAAAAAAAAAACTTTTTCCAATTTTCGGAGAAGCTGAAAAAAGCACTAGCGAATTAACAAATTGAATAAGGTGCTAATCTTTAGCTTGCAATGGTGAACTATTGTTTTGACAAAGATATTGTTTTCGATAGATACTTGGATTTCATCAATCTGATGTCCTACGATTTCCACGGTAAGGATCCTCACCGTTTCTCCAGCTATTCTTAATTGATTGCACATATTCATCTGTAGCATTTTTTTAATTTTGGGGAAAAATAGGCAAGTGGGAGGCGGTGACAGGTCACAACAGCCCCCTGTATGCCCCTTCAAGCGACACCCAGTGGAAAAAGCAGCTGTGCATGGTCAGTTCTCTTGACCACTGTCCATCGCATTTGAAAAATGTCGTTCTTCTGTCTTCATCAACTTTATTTGCTTTTTGTACTTTAGGAGTTTGCTGCCAATATGTGGGTCAGGCTGGGTGCCCCCAAAGAAAAACTGATAATCGGCACAGGGACATATGGGCGCTCATTTCAGCTGGCAGACCCCTCCAAAAACGGGGTCAATGTGGCCGCCAAGGGAGGTGGAAAAGCAGGAGTCTACACCAGAGAAGCTGGATTTTTAGCTTACTATGAGGTATAACTTCTTTCGCACCCCTCACCTTTTTGATCATGGCGAAATCAGAAATCATCATGTGGCCCTAAATGGCCAAACCTTAGTGCTCAGAAGAGCTAATTGATCGTTAAAAAATAAGACATTTTGGCGGAAATGTGGACGTGGTGACACCAGGGAAAGTTTATTGACTATAAAAGCTACTTTTATAAAGCATCCTCGAGAAAAATGTTCATTTTTTGGTTTTAATTGGGTTTTATTTTGCCTCTCATATCAAAGCGTACGAAGCATTGAGGTTCAAAATGGATTTCAAATGATTTTAGTAATAAAAAGTGAGAAATTGGGTTAAATGAAATATTTGTTCGAACAACAATAATTTTGTTTGTGCTAGTTTCGACACATTCGTGTGTGCGATCACTCAGTTAATGGTATAATAAACCTTTAACGATATAAATTTGAACTTCGATGTTAAACCTACGTGATTTTGAAGCCTTAAAACTGTCTATTTCTTTTAAAAATAAATACTTATTGCTATTAATTGGCCATGTAAGTGTAATTTTGTTGACATTTAAGCGGACCTGTTTTTATATAGATATAATGTACAGGGTATTAGTAGAGGTTGGAATGAAGGTCTGTTTATTTAAATTAATTTTTAAGCCAAGTTTTCGTTGCAAGATATTTTTAATAAACATTTACAAAATAACCAGGTAGCTCTAATTTTTAGATTTCGTTAAAAATTGCTCAAAAGTCAGTTTTTGTTTTTTGATAAAAGTAATTGGAATGCTTCAGATGATGATTTAAGAAAACAATATCAAACTACATTTTTTCTCTCTTAAAATTGATGTTTATGTGCTAAAGGCCATTGAAAACATTGATTGTGTATTTCTGTTTTTTTTTCGCCAGTCGAACTTTCCTTATAAAATCGTTTTAATCTATTTTAGATCTGTGAAATTTTGAAATCTGGGGCCACCTACGTTTGGGACGAAGAAATGAAAGTGCCCTACGCCTATTACGATGACCAATGGGTTGGATTCGATGACGAACGAAGCATCCTCACCAAGGTAATTTTGCTGAAAATGGAAGGACCTTAAACTGGGAGGATTTGGTCCCCACGATGACCTCTTCTTTTTTTCTAGATGAAATGGATCAAGGAAAATGGCTACGGTGGCGCCATGGTATGGACGGTGGACATGGACGACTTCCACGGCAGCTGCGGTAACGGACCTTATCCTCTTATCGGCCTCATGAACCAGGAATTGAGGGGAATTCCCAGGCCACAGGGAAACGGAATCATCGACTGGAACACAGGGAAGATCAGCCGCAAGGTGGTCATCGACACCACCCAAGTGATCGTCAGCACCACCGAGAGACCGGCCAAGATACTCCAACCGGAAGTAGTGGAAGTGAAACTGCTGCCTCAGTCTGATCGTGAGTCGAAGAAGATTTTCTACAATTTCAAAGAGATTTGCATGGGTTTTCAAGGAGTTTTAAGAAACATTACAGTGGTGTTTGTGAGGGTTGATGGGATCCATTAAGATATTTTTTATAAGATTTAGTAATATTGTTAATTATCATTGCCTGCGATGATCTGTTACTAACAAAAACCAAATCAGTATTGTTAAATTTATATAACGGCTTATCAAAGCAGTTGAGCTGTTGTAAAAATTTGCGAAAATTCCTATAAAAACAACAAAAATTGAGAACTTATATAAAATGTTTCATGGAAATACTGTGTTTTTAAAGCGTAAATGTAAAGGATTCAAGACTCGTAAATTTCATGCTTTTATGGATTATGGGTTTTCAGAGATTCCCAGTAGATTAACTTGATAAAAGATAAACCAATGAGTTTTGGTAAGATTATAAAAGAATTACAGAAAAGGATGAGTTGTTGTGAAATTCGTTGAGGATTCCTTTATAAGACAATAAAAATTGAATGTTTATGTAAATGTAACGAGAATTTATAATAATCGATTGCTCTTGAATTTCTAGCGGTTGCTCCAAAAATCATGTGCTATTTCACCACCTGGTCGACAAAGAGGACAGGTCATGGAAAGTTTTTGCCCAAAAACATCAACCAGACGCTGTGCACTCACGTGATCATTGCCTTCGCCACCATGAAGGACGGTAAACTGGCGGCTCCCAGCGAAGCTGATGAGCAGCTCTACACCCAGGCCATCGACCTCAAGAAGGACGCCCCCAATTTGAAGGTTCTTTTGGCACTCGGAGGATGGAATTTTGGTAGCAAACCATTCAGGTACGGTGCTTGGAATTAAACTGGATAATGCTATACTTTAACCGTTTAACGTCTAAAAGACAACATTGAAAATTTACAAAAATAACTTTGAATGCACACAAAAAATGCTTCAACTTTGGGGAATAAAGAACGTTTATGATAATTTATATCGATTATCAGTTTATTCTTTAAAATTGACAATAGAATTAATCTTGAATCTGCAGTTGGACAAACTTACTATAGTTTTAAGTTAGTTTATACATTTATCTATTTAAAATTGTAAATTGGAAAAAAATATTCAGCTTTAATAGACAAATAATTTTTTTTCAATTTAGTCTATCTAATTAAGTCTACATCATTTTAAACCTTTACAACTGAGAAAAAAATGCTTGTAGGTTCAATTGAATTTTTTTTGTTAAAGTCCTTTATTATCGTTTCATTTCGATTGTCTTTTTAAATGTAAATTTGACAAAACTTATCTGAATTTAGAAGGCATGACCAAAGTGCGTTAATTTACTTTAATGCTGTGAAAAATTAACGTTCATCTGTTTTACTTCGCTTTAATTCGTTTAAAATCATTATTTTTAAAACATTTCAAAATTAATTTAAATGAAATTGAATGGACGTTTGTAAAAACTTGTCTAATTTGAAAGGATGTGAAAAATAAAAGAAATTGCATGCTTTTAACAAGCGTTATATGTGAATATCGCCAATACTTTCAAAATAATATGTGAATTATTGATTAGTTTTTTTTAATTTTTTTTATTAGGGAAATGACCCAAACCATGTTTAAAAGAAATTCGTTCGTCTACGATGCCGTTGAATTTTTGCGACAGAGAGATTTTGACGGAATCGAAATCGACTGGGAATATCCCAGGGGAGACGAAGAAAAAGAAAAGTACAGCTCACTGCTGAAGGTAAGCCAAAATTTTAATACAAATTTCGATCACAAAAGCGAATTCCGGAGCAAATAATTGTCAAGCTAACACAATTTTCCCATTCAAACTTGTGTTTGTGACGTCACAGTTTAAAGACATGCGAATGTGTTGCTCGGATATCGAAATTAAAAATTGAAATTTCAGTGGAATTTGAAATTTTTATTTTGAAGGAATTGAAAGAGGCCTTCGAAGGTGAGGCAAAAGCCAACAAAGTCCCACGTTTGATTCTTTCTGCTGCGGTTCCTGCGAGTTCAGAAGTAATCACAGCTGGTTATGATGTTCCAGAAATTTCCAAGTATGTTGAACAAAATCCGAAAATTTCACACAAACTTTCGCTTGATGCTAAACCGAATTTCTTTGCAGGCATTTGGACATCATCAACATTATGACGTACGATTTTCACGGTGAGTTTTGTTCGATTTGGGGTTTTTGAAACTTTCAATTAGGCCTGATCTGAAGGAGAAATTTCTCTGAATTTTGCAGGGCTATGGGAGAATTCGGTAGGACACAATTCGCCATTGAAGCCGATGAACAGCGCTGGAAACTACGACAGCAAGCTGACCATGGTAAGGAGCCCTGACAGATTCTTGGATTGCATTCTCAAAAATCAACGAATTTACGTTAATTTCGTATTCTAAATTTCAGGAATTTGCAGCAGAGGAATGGGGAAAGTTGGGGGCACCCAGGGAGAAACTCATGCTCGGCATTGCCACCTATGGCAGGACGTTCACCCTGGAAGATGTGGAGAATTTTGACATCGGAAGTCCAGCTGCTGGAGGAGGAACTCCAGGAAAATTCACCAAAGAACCTGGAATACTCGCCTTCTATGAAGTAGGTTTTGGAGAATTGTGCATTTTGCAATTTGGACCGTTCTTAAACACGTGTCATCTGAGAATGACGTCATTTTTCCTCGTTTAGATTTGCGATTTGTTGAGGGAGAATGCCACCCTGATTTGGGACACTGAACAACTGGTGCCCTTCGCTTACAAGGGCGACCAATGGGTCGGATTCGATGACGAAAGGAGTGTGAAAGGAAAAGTACGACATTTTTTAAAATTCCTTTCAAGTACGGAATTCACCTAAATTTCGTCGATTTCCACTCGCTAACCTTTTTTCTCACAGATGGAATGGCTGAAATCCGGTGGATTCGGCGGAGTCATGGTTTGGTCAGTAGATTTGGATGACTTCAAAGGTCACTGCGGTGGACCCTCATTCCCCCTGTTGGGCATGATCAACAAGGAACTCCAAGACTACAGTGTGCCTGGTGCTGGACTAACCCAAGAAAGCAGTATTTTATATGGAACTACAGTGCAAAAAACGGAAAATGGTGAGGATTTTCAGTTTTTATAAGGTCATTTTTCTAACAGGTATTTTATGATTTCGATTTATCGCAAAGATTGCCCTGTAATAAATGAAATTAAAGAGTTTCCACTGACCTGGAAAACCTGGAATTTTGGTGGGAATCCTGAATCATTAAAATTAATAAAGCAAGCAATATGTAAAAATGCAATCAATTATATATACAATTAAATGCAGGTTTTAGGTAAAATAAATCTTAGTTTATTTCAAAATCATTGTTTTAATTGCGGTAAAATTACAAACCTCTGCAATTTTTCTAAAATAATATTATTTTTCCAAGCAGATTTTTGAAAATATGTTGATTAATGGAATCAGTGTAGTGAACTTCAATAATATACATTTGTAAAAAAATATAAATTTGAAAGAAATGGAAAATAAGGAATTAAAACTGCAGGGTGCTCCAAAAATATTTTAAAAATTTCTCAATTTACTTTTTATTACTAATTGATTATTTTATAAATCCTTCTATGGCGTTTAATTTATTACTGATACACTATATTTCTAACCCATTTTTCAAATACAAATGAGGGCAATACTCAGTGATTTAGACATTTCTTTATATAAATACATGTATATCTATTTCTCATTGAAATGGAAACTAAAAAACCATTTGTTTAAACTCCCCCCCACTGATTACACTAACTCTCATGTTAGTGTGGCTATATTACATTTTTCGAAATGTTTTCCTTAAAAAATCCTACTACGTTCCTTTTTTTCATTTTAGTGGATGAGGTCGTTTGTAAGGAGGCTGAAGGTTTCATAAGTTACCACAAGGACAAGCAAGATTGCACCATGTATTACATGTGCGAAGGAGACCGAAGGCACCACATGCCCTGTCCCACAAACTTGGTGTTCAACATCAACGAAAACGTTTGCGATTGGCCAGAAAATGTGGATGGATGTGCACCTCCCCAAGGAAAACGATAAGGACCACTGGCTCTGTGTATATTTGGCGAACCATGAAAAATTTGTTATTTTTTATAAAATATTTATGGGCGACAATTTTGATATTGCGCCGAAGAACGACGTTTTTTTTATCTTTTTTCGCCAGCACCGAACAATTGAATTGTGATACAAGTTGTGCAATGATTTGTCAGCAGGTCGCCATAGGGCGCTGTTTCCTTGAATTTTTATAACGTTTCGTGTTTTCCACTATTGATGATAGTGGTTAATCAGGGCTGCACTCTGATCTGCTCAACCACCGATTTATAAATATACATTAAGCAGATTAATGTTATAAAAGTGGTCGAACTCAACGTTGAAATTCGAATTTTAAGGTTCTCGTCCATCCTTTGTGGGGCCCTAAATAGACGTTTGACACGGTTTGAGCCATCTCTTGGGTTGAAATATATGATTCTGCGAAAGTTGAATTACCGAAATTACCAGAAACTTGTTTTGACTTCTATAGTAAAAATCCGTTACAGCTCCATCTATCGAAAATTTCACTCCTTAAAATGAGGTATGATGGCTATACTGATGCTGCCATGTAGCATTGGAAGTTGATGTTTTGTCGAAAATGATCAATTTTTTAAATTCAAACCCAAAATCGCTACTTTTATAATTTATGTTGTTGTGAGATTTTGCGAACATAGTGTGTAAATGATACTTTCGTCATGTTCATGTTTCAGGCAGGGCTAAAGGTAACTTCGAATGACAAATAAAATAATAAAATTCTTTCTAAAATGTATGATATCTTCAATCAATAATGTAATTTAAACCCTAGAAAAACTTCATTTCAGAATGTTTTATTCACAGTTATCCATTAATCGCTGTTTCAATCTTAATTTCATGTAATTATTGTCCTAAATGCGAAATTGCAGACACATATTTTTTTTTCCCAGAAAAATCTCATTTCTAAATGTTTCCATTCACATTAATCCATTGATGTCAGTTTCACGTCTTAATTTTCTGTAGTTAGCATGCTAAATTTGAATAATTATATGTTGCATAAATATTTTTTTCAAAAATTATATTTTATAGTTAAAATCCTGGAAAAACCTCATTTTTGAATGCCATTCACAGTAATTCGTTAATGGCAGTTATCGTCTTAATGTTATGTAATTAACGTCCTACAATTTGAATATTTGAAGATAAATACATGTATATTTTATAAATATTTTTGTTTTTCAAATTTGCTTATATTTATTTAATCTTACTCGCATTAGCGTCAACGACATTGTACCCGTATACTCAAAACACGCCTTCATCAGAAGTGAGAAGCTGAAGCGCTTTAACCTCTCTTAACCGCTAGGTGGCGCTACTGGATGGAGAAGATGGCGTCTCAATTCGATTTGCTTTTGGATCTTCGAATTTATTTTCTTAGGACAATTAAGGTATTTAATAGATTTAATTACAATTTTCCGCATTTCATCAACCATACAAAGCTATGTTTTCATGCATGATGTGGTTTTATTTCTTGTCAGTGTTATACACGAAATATTTAACTTGATAATGACCTTAAATAATATTCGTCCCAAAAATGACATTCCATTGCTTCATAGTGACCGGTTGCAACACTCTCTTCGGTTAAATTCTCAATGCGTTAATCTCAGATTAAATTCGAACTTAAAAGCTTGTTACAATAGGACATATGGGATTAACCAGCGCTGCTTGACCCAGCCAGTGCAAACATGGGTCATTCATAAATGCCTCATAAATTGCTCTCAGAGCATCTTCTCAAGCAGGACACCACTTCCTGTCTTGGCAGAGAATGCTGTTAATTCCAGGCTTTTCTTATTAGAAATTCGTCTCGGCCACTAAGACGAGCATGTCGGCATGCTGTTAATATTTACACGAAACTGGCCAAACACAAACAGATAATTAGCTGATTAGAAAATTAACAAGCGATTAATTAATTATCGTCGATGAAAATCGTTCGTGTTAATAAGAGTGTTAAAGTATATGCACTCTAGTGCTCGCTGCCCGAACGCTTCCGGTGCTTTTTCGCTGCAAAATCTTGTGGAAAAACAAAGAGCAATTCAGGCAGATCTTCAAAGCACGAGTCACGTACATTGTGAAATAAGAGCGACGGACACTCCTTGTACTTTTTTCACCAGGATGAACAGAATTTTCAAGGACCAGTGACTTTTACAATGAAAAAGCCGCCGGCTGAAATCCGTTGCTGAATTTCGTGCTCTTCGAGAGAGTCGAAGACGGGGACCGAAACCGAATGGAATCGGTTTGTGAAAGTGAAGTCCTGAACGCATTTGAAATCTCGAAGGTAGGCGGAGCTAAACTGAAAAATGCAAGCAGCTTCACGAAGTAACTTCCTCAAGGAGTTACGAGATTTCAAAACAAGACTGAAAATATTGCTTCAGTCAAAGGAAAGCTTCACCAGGAATGTTACGTCATAGTTGTTTGCCTCTTAATGTCACTGAAACCAAGTATACAATACAGCCAATAAGAAATTGTTCGGCGCAAACACTACAGTTCTCTCAAGCACAACAACTGATAGAGAAATGCCATCTTGAGTGACAAAAGATGAGAAGTTGCATCAGGCATTAATGGTCTTGTCCTTATCAGCCAGTTCTTATATGATCAAGAGCGCTATTGTGACAGACAGACGGATGCAAGCAGTGTTTTGTTGCTGTTTATAAAGACATCCTAGGTAAATCCCAAGTTCATGTGGTACGTATGGTTAAACGTATGTTTTCCAGTTTTAGTTCGTGTTCTGAAGGCTTCACGCTCGCTGGACACCGAGACATCGTCCACTCTCATAACCTTCCGATTTAGTAGCGGTGAAACAGCGTGCACGTATATTTGAAAATGTTCCCTATCTTCCATTGCCTCAGCCGGCAGACCGGATCCCCTTTCTGCTTCTCCCGAAGCACTCGCGAAGGACTGCCTTGCTCCATCCGCTGTTTTAGTCGACTTTTTCTTGTCGGATAGCGTCTTTACTGTCATAGTTTGGCCTGTCGGATTTCTCCTAGGTGCCAGGTTTTTGGATGCCAAAAAACAACCAGTGGGTTACAACGAGACATATGAAGTAGTGTATTATCGAGTCTCCACCAAGACCGTGTGGTCGCCGCCAGGGGTCAGATCTCAGACGTGAAAAGTCCTCGTGATTTTTTCGGCTGACGGCACGGGGTACGATCTTTGGAAGAGAACTTTGTGGAAGTCGAGGGAGAGACTGCGGTGGTCAGACAGCTGGGCTGTGTCCGAGTTTTTGGGGCTGCGGAAGCGTTCGTTCACGTTGGTCGACGTCATGTCCTGCAGGCTGCTCTTACCGGAGGTGACCACGGCGATGGGCAATGGCACGGCCGGGTAACTCCAGTTGAGGCTGAAGTCGTCCGGGTAGCAGGCCGAACGGGCCTTCAGCGTGGCCAACGGGTCGGCGATGGTGGCTCCTCCGGCGGCGTTGTTCACGTTGTTCTTGCAGAGCCGCATCCGGATGCCACTCTCCAGGTGCTGGAAGATGTCATCCCTGCCGTTGCTGCGCAGCCGCAGGCTGTCATTGTTCCGGTTGGGCCAGACGTACTTGGGCCGGCGCTGCTGGATGTGTGGCACGATGATGTCCACCTCCTGGTCGACCTCTGGGTCTACGTCCTTGGGGTCCTTACCGGTGCCGCTCTTGGGAGATTCCTCCGAAGAGATGCTCATGGCGTCCGATCCCTTCGGCTGTGGGCTGGGCGACTCGCTGCTTGAAGACGTCTTCGGGGTGTCCATGTTCTCGTGCGTGTCCTCCGTACTTGAACCTTGTTTGCTGTCGGGCAAACCATCGCTCGCCTGCAAAGACACAGTGACAAGTGTTAGATTCTAAACGAAAGCCACAGAAGAGAATCTGCAAAGTTTAAGACATCAACTCAACTCAATACCCTACTGTCAGCAAAGATATGTCATGTGTAGTAGGGTGTGTAATCCATCAACCAATGTTAATCAATTTTTTATTATTCAACTTGATGGTCACCATCATCATTGCTAAACTGAATTTGTTAGCTTAGGGCTATCCTTTGGAAGATAATTCCAACCGCTAATGGCATGCATAAAATAAGGCCAATAGTATTGATCCGAACGGTTTGCTCGGATTTTCATAAGTGGGTTTGAATGTAAGGTTTTGCCATCTCGGTGGTTTCGTTTAAAGATTTCCTTTACCAAATTTGTATTTCTAGGCAAAGTAATTTTATTTGTAAAAAAAAGTCCCATGCATTGAGTCGCCAATCTTGATCGCAGTGTATCCCACTGGAGACTAGATCATTTGGGAAACTGTTTCTCATTTATATTTGCCAGCAACTGAGTTGAATTTAATTGCATGGTCGTATTAGTCTAAATCACTGTATTCCGCTATTCACTTCATATGTAACTCCTTTCGGGCGATAATTGAAGAGTTGAACTTTAAAAAAGTTTAAAAGCCAAAAATGCCAATAAACAGGTTGAAAGTGAACCGGATAAGTAGTTTTAGATCCTTCATGCTCCAGGCAAAACATTAAATAAACGTGCATCCTTGTCAAATTTTGTTGATCGAATTGATTACATCACAGTGCAAGGAGTTTAGCACTTAAGCTCTTTTGAATTTCAGCTCTTCAATTTAAAATTAATACGACTGTCAACAGCAAAAATATGCCAGAAAATGGCATTGCATCATATCTCATTAGAACTTCAAAACTTTGAAGTTCAACAATTACATTGTAATTAATCGCAAGACATCGGAATAAAATTAACTTTTGAATGAATGGTTTGAGGATCAATCCTTTTCTCTTTTGTTCTGTGATTTATGGGCCATGGAAGCCTTTAATGAAATCCCTTTAATTCGCCCTTTATTTTTTACTGAAATAGTTGTACAATACTTTCTTGGTTTTTTATGTTTTATTTTAGATAACGCTAAAACGCTGAAAGTGCAAACGTGGCAAACTTTATTTTGTTTCTTACCTGACTATTTTCCGTTGACTTAGAAAGCGTCGTCATTTTTTGCTCTAATTCCGCGCATTGTTCAGACAGCTTAAGTTTTTTTAAGAAAACAACAAAACAACAATAAATGTTATGTGTACAATAGAATCGCGATGAGATGGTTTCACAAAAACCAGGAAATACGTTGGGAAAACGTTTTTTTTATTTTATAAAATCACTTTAACTCCTTCATACCTCTTTTTCAATAGTCATCAAGCTCATTTTGTCCTCTTCTAATTTCTAAGAAATTGCAACAAGAACAAAACAAAAAAATCGTGAAAACGACGTTTCGGGGCGTGTCAACAACCACTGAATCGCAATGTCAATTGTCAAAATGACAACAATGCTAAATCGGTATTCACTTCAATGTTAAAATACTTGTTGTTTTTTAACTTGACTGAAAACAAGATATAAATATTGTGTAGCATGTGTTTTTTAACTATTCCATTTTTGTTTTCACAACTTCATATTCAAGGTTCATGTTATTTTGCGATTTTAGATTGCTGAATTTTTTTTTAAAGAAAACTTGCAATTCAGTGAGCAGTGCTCAAATTATCTAACTGCGTACCTTGGTAGCTTCCCGTAATTTCTCCACCTATTATGGGAAAATCGCAAATTAATGACAAATTTTAGAAACATCTCAATTCCATCAATTCGGTGAATTACCTCTCCTCTAAGTTGTTTGTTGTCGGTGGTCAGTCGTTTCGATACCATGACCAGGCTTTCTACATCTACGTAATTTCGTTTCCACGCCCGAAATGCTTCCACGTAAGCCTTGTGGTCGGCGAAATCTCGATATTCGGTGAACTAGACGTATTTAAAATAAAAAATAAAAAAGTACATATTGCAAAATTATCAATCAAGCCGTGTCCAAGTGCAGACTGGAAAAAAAGTTAGGCATAAGGCAGATTTTTTGGGGCAAATCTATTACTATTAATAATCGATAGGCTTAAATAAATCAAATAAATTTGATGCTCACCTTTTGTAGCAATCTGGTGTCCAGTCCTGCCTCTTCGATTTCGCACTGGAGATACACCCTTTTGCAAATGTTTTTGGACGTTTCTAGCAGTTTGTTCAAAAAACTCAAGCAGTATGTCTGAAAAATAGGGGAAAACGGGCAATAGTTAGCAAAATGTGTTTGGAAATATACTCAAAATTCGAACATGCTTTAGTTGGTATATTTTAACATCATTTCATTCCAAATAACTTCTGTCAAAATAAGAAGGAAAAAAAAGAGCCTGAAAGAAAGGGCTGACCTCCTGACCATTTTTTTCTGTTATTATTTTGTGTTCATTCGTGGTGAATAAACTCTTGTAGTTATTCATAGTTGATGATGGCCTGGGGGTCAGGCAGTGGCTATCACGAGGAAGCCATTAAAAGTTTAACCTCTTTTAGTGTATTTGAACATGAGGATCTATAACGTCAAACTATTCGTTTTACATCATCCCTAGAGGCGTGAGTTCAATGCAGGTTTACTTCATGGCATTTATAAGTTTTATTGTTAGCCCTTATTGACCGCTCGCTTGACCGCCCTTGTCTTTGCTAATTAAACCGGCAAACCTTCCCAATTGATTAGCATTTTTTTTGGTTAAAAAGTCATTTAGTTGAAGATTTTGTAATGGCCAGTTGGAGAAGAAGGAAGTGACAATTTAAAGGGTCTGCGGGGATTCGGTTCAGGGATTTTAAAATCAATAGATCTTAACGACTGCCGAAAATAACGGGTTTTCAAAGTGATAACTCTTTTAAACAATGTTTAGCATCGTAGTTAGTGCATGGAAAGGTCAGTTCAGCATTTGCGAATAAGAATGGTAGGAAAACTCCAGCCACTTTTTATTAATCTCTGATAAAATATTTCAACTATGTAACTAAAATGTTTTAAAAATGTACGCTTTTAACTGTTAGAAATTTGAAATACATGTACACTGCTCATAAATAGGTAGTTTTCCCAACGAATACTTTTTCCTTTTTTATCATTAGTTCTAATTATTTAAAAAAAAATTAATTTAGAATTGAAAACTTTGAAAATAATTCAGATGTATGGATAGTTATATTTTAAATTATTTTTAACCCCACATTCAAGCTCAAACGTTTTGAAATACAAAATAAATATTCGCAACAAAATATATATTTTAATTTATACATGAATTTTAGAAAATTATGCAATTATGCATGGACATTAGAAAATATTTCAACAATATCAAAAAAACAACTTGATAAACAATTTAAAATAAATTGGCGAAACATGTTTGAAATGAATCATCAAATCATTCTTAAATATTTATTATGATGAAATATAGAATTTCTAAACATTCAAAGATGTACGACAAAAATAAATACGTTTCGATAAATAAGATTGAATTGATATTTTTGACGAAATTAACGTTACATGCTTTTTATTTAATCAACAAATATATCAGGATGTTCTGATGCACTGGAATATAGATTACTTTAGAATTAATAAATTCCAAAATATATATTTACCTAAACTAAATGTCCTAGTATTTTTAAAAACATTTTCTTTCACGGCGAATTGTTAATGATTTGGTTTTTGAAGTGTTTTTTCGAACATTAAAAGGAATGTGATTTTGCTGGCGCAACTGCGATAAGACATTAACTGTTTTAATTTAATGTATATTATGCAACTATTTCTGAAAATAGGTTAATCAGCAAACAGATTTTAAAATCAAAGGAAACGGTGTAAACGGAAAGGATATATGTATCTAAAAACGTAGCCTCGAATAAGTCATTTAAGTAATTATCTTAATGACTCAATCAGTGATTAAGGCCTGAAGGAGTGACATATTTACGCAACTGGACGTCCAGAAAGTTTTCATGGAAAAAAACAACAACGTGGACTGGTGATTGCCCCTTATTAAGAAACCTTTCCTGGCCATTAACGGCACATTTCGGAATTTTAATTTATTCAGTTTGATAACGTTACACAAAAGACGTTGTAATGATTGATAAGCGATAACAATAACCGGTTTTTTTATGTTTTCAGGCTTTTTGGACAGTAAATACACAGGATTAATGTAATATATACTACATTCCTTGCCTATACGGTACATGCAAAAAAATAAATTAACGAAACGTAAAATTAATTTCCTATTTGCCATTCCAATAAATCAGTAACTTATATTTAAAGTATTTCTTGGCATGGCAAATGAGCATGTTTGAGATTGCCTTTGGTAGAAAATCGAATAGTTTCCATATATAAGGAAGTATGCAGCCATATATGACGTTATCTAAAGTTACCGTTCATGACAATGTCAATATTATGTCAATTATTTTCGTTTCTACTCGTACTTCGTTTAAAAAAAATACCATTTTTGTATCTTTTCCAACACATCTTGTGTAACACAACATTTGAGTCAGCCCCTAACGGTTTTCTTTGCACCAACCTGAAATGTTAACGACTTGTTTCCTGGACTGTTTAGCATCCCAACAAGGAATTTGAATCTCACAGGTTCTCCATATCTTAAGCGTAACGTGCACATGGCCTTTTCGACGTGATTGTGTCCTTCGGTACCTAATTCGCAAGCCTTGATCAAAATCTGAAACAAAACGTTTTTATTTCGTTAGTTTAATCCACGTTTGTGACGTTTGATTGCATTACAAATTTCCATAGTAAGTTCATTATTATAATAATCTTATTTGTAAAAAATAATGTACCTCAAGTGCAACGATTCTTGATTTCATGAAATTGCTCAAAGCACAAGATGCCACTAAAAAAACGCCAGAAGGATGCTCCATTATTCGTTTTAGTGTTTCCTAATTAAAAGGATACAAAGATTAGACAACTTTGACTTAATAATTTTAAACAGCGTGGCTGTAAATTAGTCATTACACCTTTCTACTAGCGTCAATCATTAACCTACAATTGAAACACTTATTTAATGACGTTTGACAATAAAAAAAAGTACAACGTATTAAGCTGATATACATGTATACGTTTATATGTATTATAAGACTGAAGTATGTAGGTTATTGAAAAAAATATACGTATATAAATTAACCTTAAATAGAAGTCAGATCTTTTCAATGACCGAAAAAAGTATCGAAAAAACCAAATGATGTCGGGTTGTAGATAGATTCAGGTGGAAGTTTGTTTCTAAAAATACATCCCATCATAAGTTTTAGTGTTGTAAAGCTATTTTATGATATAAATCAACTTTGATAGCAATAAAAAATATTTGAATTGTGATTCAAATGTTTTTTTATTGCTATAAAAGTTGATTTTATGACGTGAATACCCGATAGTTTTGTTTTAAAGGTTTACTTATCGAAAGGTACAATTGAATAAATTAGTTTATTCGGCAAAATATTTCGATTATGTGCATTTGCCTGTATATCTATTGTAAAGTACGTGCACTTTTATTTTAAAATGAAATTTATATTTATATTTTTCATTATACGAGCATATTTGTTGTCTAAAACACGTAATAGGTTTAGGCATAAATTGGAAATAGTTGCTATACTTTATTGTTGTCATACAGTATAAAAGTTTTATTCATAAAAATAATGTTGTTACGTTGTTAAATAAAATAGAACGCAAATTGAATTTTCGTACGCTATGTTTTTCCGTTATTATTTTTATTTTTTATGTTTTTTATTTCAATTTATTATACAACTGTGTTATGACATTTAAATAATTATAGTCACAATTGTAATGTTTGATTTCAAACTAAATAATTTTGAATTCTTTTCACAAAACGTATCAATTCATCACAACCTTTTATAAACCTGATTTTGCTGCTATTTAGGGCTGCTTTTTAAGTTACTGTTAAGTGAATTTTAATTTATTAAACTTAAAAAAATACTGTAATTATTGCAAATATTTGATTATATTGGCGGTTTTTTTTAAAAAAATGTGATGGTTAAATAATGTTGGATACAAATAACCAAACATGTTTTTTTCTCAAAAAAAAGCTCGCTTGTTTTAATGAAAATGAATAATTCATTTTAGGAGTGCTAACACGATCGAAATCGTTGCATTCCCAGTACACAAATTCGACGAATTATTTGACCTCTAGGTCAAAATGTTTCGTACGAATCTAGGGTAGAAAATACACGTGTAATTTTATATTTATTATTTGGGTCATTGAGGTAGTTGTTAAAAATTGCGTAACGAGTAGACAAGCAGCGTGGTTTCATCAGATATTTCAGAGTGAGAAATTTACGTTCGCCTTATATGCCAGCAACTAAACTTAATCATTGTTTTTTTTTATTTATTTTGTGTTTCGTAGAAAGTAGCACATTTGGAAATTATTTTGCGGTTAGCCAGCTCCCTTGAACAATTTTCTTATTAGACTCGTAGATTTATTTTAACTACAAAAAAATTCGAGCGCAGTTTTTTACGGGAAGTCTGTTCCCAATTAAGTTACAGGTAGATCATTTTTTGTTAAATTAAAAACCACAATCATGGGGTTTGTATTGGTAAACAAAAGAAACTGAATTTCAATTGAAACGCCTTCATTGTCAGCCAGCTTAATTTTTGAACTGGGCTGGGATTTTTCTCAGTTTCAAGAACTAGCTATTGAAATTCCTCTTTAATTTTGTTACACGTCAATGCTCCATCTCGATGCTTATCTATTTTGCCAGCTAAGTCATGATGGGCTTGCATTATTTACTAAAGTAATTATGAAACTGAGTGAAGTAAGATCTTCCTCGTTAGCCACAGGCTAGAGTTTCACTTTTCAAAAGCGTAGAAAACAGGCTAATGAACAATGCTTTCGTTATTGGTTCAGACTGGTAATTAAATTTTCAGGCTAATTAACAGTTTGTGGTATTTTGTTTCTTGCTACATGCACTTTGAAAGCCTTAACACTGACGAGCAAGCAATGAAATCTTTGTAACATTTTTGGAGAAAAAAAAAGGATTTTCGAGAGCTAAAACAAAACTCCCAAAAGTAATCTGCAATAAGCTCTTCTTCTCAAAGTGATGCATTGTAATATTGGAATAATAACAATAAAAATACATGTAAATACTATAAATCAATCTTAAATAAATTCTGTTTTGAATTTTGGTTTGACAGATTTCACGATTTTTATTCAACAGAAATCGAAACCACAGAGAAAACGAAACATAATTGAAACCTATTTTAAATATTTGTTATGTATTGTATCATTATGAAACAGCATTTTCTGAATTTGTATGTAATCGTTGGCCTACCCAAAATTATGCCCACCGATAAAAAAATATATAATGTTCATTTTTGCTTCAAATAATTATTATGATTGCTAACTTTATTTTGCCCAGTGTATCCTGGTGGAAAGATCTATATGCATGTATATATCAATACACATACACTGATATGTGGTGATATTAGTAAACAGTTTAGCGATATCACTACGCATACTAACATCAGTAGTCTAAAAAACCACTCACTATATGTCACTATAAAATTATCATAGAGATTTCACTAATCCCTAAAAAATAATTATGTATGTATATAGTGATATCAGTATATAATCATATACCAGGGATCGCCCTTTCAAGTTTTCTTTATCGAAAATGTTGCCGAAATATTACAAAACCTTTAATTTTGCACATTTTCCGCCACGTCAATGGATCAAAGCCTTAATCATCAAATTTTCTGTACTTTTTTCTCCACATTATCCACGACCTTGCCGTCCTTGAAGGCATCTTGTGGTTGAGGTGATGGTTATTTCACTTAAAAAGGGTTAAAATTATCTAAGGTGAAGGCACTTCAATCAAGACTAATGCACAGGAAGAGGGCTTTTCTGAGTGTGCAGCCAGGGCTATCCCTGTTCCTCAAATGCTAATTAATCACGGTGCAGCCATTCCTTCCGGTATCTATTTGTCTTTTTCCCCCAAAGAGAGTCCACTGCTTAACTCGTTTCACTAATAATAATTTATGAATCTAATCATAACGATGACTAGCCGAAATGTTTTTTTTTGTTGACGTCATGGCTGGCCATTAGGCCTAAAGGCGTCCATTGTTGGAGGTAATAATCGCTGACCTGTAACGATACACCGCGGCGCTTTTTTATGCTAATTAACTGCGTTTAGGCTCTCAGGTGGTAACTTACCAGATATCGTGATGCGTGCTTTAGGCTTAGCAGACACTCGTATTCATCAGCCTGGAAAACAAGGAACGAAAATAAATGAAATTTAATTAAACGTTGGAGTGAGAGAGATATATGCTGGTCAAGAGCATTGGAAAGGGGTCGAGATGATTTCGTAAAACTTGAAAGTAATTCAAGTAATTCAAGTTCCTTGTAGGTTTAAAATTAGGATTTCAGAGCCCTCTGTTGGCACAAATATAGTTGAAAAGCAGAGTTTGATTAGGTAAACTACGGACAGTGCACAACATAACTTTACGAGAATAAGATATGGCCATATTAATAAAACTTTGTTTAAGGCTGAGTCAAAAGGATGCCCACCATGCGAAAAATTAATCATTTTTGCTTTAAAAAGTTATTTTAATTGCTAAAAATATTTTCCTTAGTGTAGGTCGACTACTAGATTAAAATCTGCATTTTGTTTTATAATGTCGATATACCTAATGAAAAATTGAGTGCGTTTGAATAATAAAAAACATGATGCAATCCGTACTAAAAATAAATGTAATGGCAATGTATTTTGACATGCAATCAGATTTTGACATGATTTTAAAATGCATTGCATATCAAAATGCATGCTAAATTATTGCATACTTAAATGCACTACTGAATGCATTTAAAATTTAAAATGCATTCAGTAATACTTCTCTAAATAAATTCATCTTGTGATGCATTTACCAAAAAAATTGAAATAAACATCCCCCCATCCCTTCTATCCAGTCTACATGAATTTCTAAATGTATTTCTTTTTTCGTATATTGTCAACCCGCAATGCCAGATTGCTTTGCAGGGAAGACTATTTTTATGGTTTATGGTTTTTTGTAGGCCTATAATTGTTTCGCATGGTTCAACTTTAAGTAAATATATTCTTATTTAATCAGTACAACACTTCAATACACACTAATATACACTACACCCAAAGTGTTTCAATTTAATATCTTCAGTACACACCTGCTTAATGTATGAATGACCTTTACACGTTTTCTGAAAATACTTGTCAATCCTCTCCTAAATAATCACCAAATTTGACCCAAAGAGACCTTACGTAACCCAAATTAACAACTGGTATCGTATTTTGAATCGGTCTGATACAAAAATTTGTAAACTTACTTGGAAAATTATTTTTTAAGTGCTTCCCTATTATCATAATTTAGATTCGACAAATCCCCCATGCTTTTCTAATAAGCTGTTAATTCGCATTAGCATGATTAATAGCATCTTAAGGGTTGGAGGCACTTCGCTGGGTAATAATACTGTATTTAAAAATGGGAAGTGATTTTATGGCCGTATTATTTCAGCCCCTCCTATCCCACTTAGACCTAGATCGTATTTCACGCATGTTTTTCAGGAATTTGCAAGGGGAGGATGGATTGAAACGTTTATTTTGAGGGGGTTTGGCAAAAATGCATAAAATTCTACGTTCCCAGCACAAAGTCGTAGATAAAGATCATAAGGGCATCTTGAAATGACCCACGAAATTAGAAAGGCGTGTGGCTGGCCCCCTCAAGGTGCTTTATTTTTAGGTTCAATTAAACGAAGAAGGTGGAAATTTAGGTTTCAAAATTAAGGCCAAAGTAAGTGGGCTTGTGAATTCGGTACCGGAACTTGTTTAGCACGAATAAAGCACCTTAAATTTAATTGTATTTTTTCTCTTTCAGATATAGTGTATAACCTTCCTCATTAATATATCTGATCAAGATAAAGAGAGATAACTACAGCCCCACTGACTTTTATTGACTGACCAGGTAGTCAAATCATGGTAGCATTTTCTGCATTTTTACGACGTTTGTTTTGTTTTTAAATGTTGTTAATGGGAATTCCGTTTAAGCGAAATTTAAAAAAAAATAATTGCAAATCATGGATTTAATCTTTATTTTATAATATGCTTATAAATGCATATAGTAATAACTGAGTAATAACCGTTTATGGCAATTTTTTTTCTAAAGATGGACGTTATTTTAAAACAGGATAAAACTGTAGGAGTTGACAAACTTAAATTTGACACACTTTGTCCAATCTGGACATACATAAATTGAGTGCAAACCGATTTATCAGATTACAAATTATGAATCCAAACGACGCTGAAATGAGGTTTACTTTTTATTTGTTGGTAATGTTGAGGTTTTCTTGTTGACATTTGTCATTCAATATTTACAATTTCAAACATCAATTTTACCATAACTGCTTTTGCAACAGCTTGTTGAGTGAACCATAACGCAGATTTTGCTATCATAAATCTTTACAAGCAATATTCAAATGCTTGGCATCACTGAACTGTTAATAGCGACTGGTATGCAATGCCAAAGCAATTTTTTTAAATAAAACAAGTGGAAGTAGGTATGGTTTCGCTAACATTTTATAGCGCTCTCAAATTGGCTTACCAGAGTTTTCTTCGTTGGGTTTCCATTGTTTTTCAGCGTTCCACTTTGGTTATTGTTTTCCTCCTTCTTTTCCGATTGGCCGGGCAGCTGAATTGTTTTCAAAAAATCCAGAAGCAGAAATATCCCATTGTTGGGCTCCCTCGCAAATTCGGCCACAAACCTGTATTCGATAGAAAGAGGGATGTGGTATTTAAAGCCAAATAGTTATTATACAGTGCCATGTTCTGCAATGATCCTGACACATTACTGTTTTTCTTAACTGTGCTATTTTCACATCAATGACAATGACGTTGCTGCTGTGATTGCATGTTATTGGTGAACAATTGTGTATTTTTCTCTCTTTGAAAAAAATAGCTTCAGCTTATTTTCACTGTTTTGCTACTCCTTTGAACTTTTGTTCCCATAAACACTGTATTAATTTTTAATTGAACAATCCATCACTTCTACAATGGCGTAAAAATACTGATATTCATCTATCTTATGTCTAATTACAGGGGCTTAATAACATCGCTTAACGAAACTCATTCATTAATGATCGAAAACTGGTTAATAACACCTGAAGGGTCAGTTCGCCACGATGGTCAGGCGTGACCCAAATGTACAGCCCATCTAGACCTAAATAAAATGGACTTCGGTCGTAATAAGACCTCCTTTAAGGTAGCCAAAAAAAATTAAAATAAAAAAACGTAGGCCTGCAGTATGCGGAATTATGTAATCTATAAAATGCTTTTATCGTATTTTTAAATCAAATTTGCTTCAAGAAGTCAGACGGTTTAGACAGATAGGGCATCTGCTTTTTAGCCCTAGAGTGATTAATTAAGTACAGAGGCTAAATACCAGTGTTTTGCCAGTTTACGAGCAGTTATAAGCACGCAAGCGTTAGTTCCCTTTTTTTTACAAGGAAACGAAGCATCACCCAATTTTATCGCTAAAATTGAATTTTGTTGAACCAAAAACCAGGAAATTCCGTGCCGTTAATTAAGGTGGTAATAACAGGAAGCAAAACAGTTATCAAGTTTTTCAATAATATAAAATTAATGCCGCAATGCATCTTCTGATATGAACGCAAGGTTTTTTTTATGGCTAGGTTAATAAAAGATCAAGGAACTTGACTGGATGCAGGCCTATTTCATAACGAAAGGTAATGATTTAAAATTTTGAAGATTTGCAATATGCTTACCTATAAGAATCAAGTTTTTCAGGTTAGCTTTTATTGTGTTTTCAATTAAAATTTCCTCATATTTGCCTAGTATGCAATTTTCGAAATTTCATTAAACAAGAAATACTGACACGGTTCCAGTGAATAAAGTGCCATAATAATACGTGTTAAACATTTTCGAGAATACGTTGGATAATTGCACTATCTTATATAATTCGTCCATAAGATTAGTTCGTGCATTGTAAATTATCCAAATTTTTATTTTTTATTTATAAATTCTACCGATAAGTCGCTAACATATGACATCACGCGATATTTGTGTTTCAAGCAGCGTTTTTAATCAATATCTATCTAATCGATTTCCTAGACATTCAAGAAGAATAAGTAATATCCCGGAAAATATCGTGGCATCAAAATGCTCCATTAAACTTTTAAGCAATGATCATCAAGTGAAGTTCCTGATCTCTTGTTTTTATTGCGAGCACGTTGCAATTAAAACATTGCAACGTTAAGCAATTTGAACGGAGTCTGGGAATTCCTGAACAACCACGTAAATGGTTTTCTTCTCAAGGAACTATTCACAAAGAGATTTTTCGTTATTTAGCAAAATCCCCCTAAATGGTGGGAAGTTTTCGAGAAAATTTAGGCGTATTGTTTTTAACTGTTTTAGGTTTGGAATTGTACGCATTTCGCACTTACCCTACGTGCGCCAGTTTCAAGTCGAACTTGAGGTTCCTCAAAAGCTCGGAAATGTCACACAATTCCGTGAGGACTATGTTGACGCTGGGCTCCTCGGTTTCATTGTTGGTTTTCTTATCCCGTTCACGATCGTCGGTCGTTTGAATGCCCGAGTCCGTGAACCATTTTCGCAGGTGAAAAATGTACTCTTCTGGTCGATACATTGGTGGTCCTTCTGCCTGCAAGAGAAAAGAGTATCGAAATTAGTGAAGATAACAACGGAAATTTCTTCTCAAAAACTGCTCTACATGTTTGGTTGCTGTGGCGTATCGTTCGGGAAGAAACATTCTTAAGATAATGGGATATTTCAGTCGCAAATTGCTACATTGGCCTAACAAAAATTAGAGCAGAAACAACAATGGCCGAATTCTATCTTACAGAACATCAGTTCCAGAACATAGAACGCAATGGCGTCCATAGCAATGCATTCCACCTGTGACGTCATTGAATGAGAATTTGTTTAGGCCTAACGCGTGAATAAGCTGTATATTGCACACTTCAAATACAGATGGTAGTTTAATTACGTGTACAGTAAAAAAGATGGCAAAAACAAAGCCACGTTATCATTCTTAACATTATTTGTAAATAAAATAAAAGCAGAAACAGGAATGGTTGTGTCCTGCGTCCATAGCAACGCTGAAACTTCCATTTTGAGTATTTTCGGCCTAACTTTATTGCACACTTCAAATGTTTGTATCAATGGATTGTAGTAACACAGTAGGCAATTTGGGAAGCTTATTCACAATACACGTCTTCCTAGACGGTGGTTTAATTACATGTACGGTAAAACGTGTCTAAAAACAAGAAAAACTAGCAGAAAAAAAATGAAAGCTTACTGGGATTTCAAAACTAATTCATTCGCTCGTTTTGGAGCATTTGGAGCTTATTTTTTTTATTACAGCAAACAATTGCAAATAACTACCAAAAAATGTTCACGAACTTTCGCGGAGTTAATTATCCGTTGCGCGACCCCGGTGGGCCAATTTGGCATCGCGAGGGTCGACATTTCTATTTGTTTGAAAATGCGAATTGCCATAGCATCGCACGGATGCAACGAAAAATGCAAAAACCAAAAAAGAAAAAAAAAAACAAGATTTTTTTAAAAGCTGTTTTGGAAACCTATTGTCTGTAGGAACCACTGAACTTGCCGACATTTCTGACTCAACAACATTGTTTGAATCCTGCAGATGCACGATTTGGTGATAGAAAATAAGATGAAGGAATTTTCAAGGAGTTGACACTTTGAGGAATTTCAGCACCCGGTGTCAACGCGTTTTAAGAGTTTTCAATTTACGTACAATTGGTGATAAAAAATAAAAAAATACAGCAGAATGTGTTTAATTGCAAGAATTTCAATATGCTAAAGTTAAATTACTGATTTTTATAATGACTGTTAATTACTTTAATGGCCTGTAATGACCCTGATTCTAGCATGCGGTATTTTGGCAAATTTTAAAAAATCAAAAATTTTCCAAAAAACTAATATCCAGTTTTATGATATAGTAGAAATTACCACAGGTTTTCATAAACTTTAAAACCCTGTCAGTGTAAACTTTTTAAGAAGTGCAATGAGTTGTTTATTTTTGAAACCATGAGGTTATTTTTATAATTTGAGAAGCTGGATTTTTTTCTGTAAAATTATTACTTTTTTAAATAGTAAAACTGCCTAAACTACACATTTTTTTACAGTGAACCCTGGATTTGAAACCCTGTGCAACACTGTAAAAATTGTGGCTTTGTCAGTATTTTTCTAAAAAAAACAAGTTTAAAAAAAAAATTAATATCCAGATTTGTTACATTGGTGTATATTTATAAAATCCTATGATTATTTAATATTCTGACAAGCTAGATTTTAATTTTTTTGATTTTTGAGGCAATATTGTTTTTTCAACCCCATTAAAAATGTTGTTAAATCGATAACTTTGCACAAATGTCAAAAGAACATTGAAAAGTCGTGTATTCTAAATTACCAAAACCTGTAGACAGCACTGTAATTAATAATATAATTAACAGATCATTTACATATGGTTATTTTCTTAACATGTCATTGTTGTTAATAGGTCTTCCTTTTAGCGACCTAAGGCAGGTCATTCAGCACGAAGCATTTATTAAATTAAATAACTTTAGGGTGTCTCATAAGCGGAGATGGTGCTTAGGGCTGACCCCCTTAACGGTGTGAACCGGAACTGAGACATTACACGCTGTTCTTGATAGATTATTACGTTGACCATTCATTGTAATTATTCGGCGTGTGAGAGTGTGAAGGGGATTCGGTTTGTTGTTTACGAACACGGGTCTCCATTGTTATTAAGTCCCCCTCATCACCCACTAAATGGAGGATCAATTGTTAATGAGGGTTACGCGTGCAACGCCATCATTTGCGACTCTGACAATTTTCGAAGCACTCGAGTTCGCGCCTCGCCAAACCGTGACCAATTTTTTTAATTTTTTTTTTGTGTGTAGTATAAAGTTGAGATAAAAATGCGAGCACACAGACACACGCCTCTTAAGTCTACATTAAAACAATTTGAACAATGGCACCGGAATGGTTCCTGTTGGCCGACAGAGGGAAAAATGAGCGGGGCTAGTGGCGCCCTCTGGTGGGCGAAAAAAGGGGGGGTCAAGAAACTGGCCGTGTGTCCGGCGAGACTGGTGGGAGACCCCCTCATTAGCGCCTCCAAAAATATTTAATTATGAGTGTCGAAAAAAAATACATTTTAATGAAGCATAATTGGGAAATTCAAAGTTGGCAATGGCAGACCTTAGGCCTTGATGTAAAAATGATAATTAAAAATAATGATTGGATAACATTGACAGCATTCGTTACTAATGTACACCTTAGTGCGCATCAATATTTCAACGCACTTTCAATATATTCGTCAATATTCTATGTGTTTTCTTTAGTTTTGTCCCCTTACACGAGCTGCTACTAAGTTCAACAAACAAATAACAGCATGCTTCAATATTCTAATACACATTCAAGATATTCATTTTCGCCATCATTTCATCGGAGTTGCCCTCACACGATCAGTCATTATACCGTCAGTATTTGTCGACAGAAAATAAGAGCATGCGTCAATATTCTAATAGTCATTTAATATATTCCTCGATATTACTTTTGAAAAGTAATGTTTGAATAACTTTAAAAGCAATTTCTATTGCTGACTTAAGATATCCCTCAATAATCACCGTCATTCCATCAGTATTGCCCTGTCACGATCAGTATTGCTCCGTTTGTTGGCATTTAATGAAAAGTTCAGTAGTGTCAAAATCAGGTTGAAAACTTTAAAATCTGACCTGACCAAAGTGAATTATTAAAAGATTACAAATATGACAATTAATGTTAACTTGACGATAATCATCTGACAGCATTGGTTCTGACTTCCTGCTGTTCAGAGCCAATATGTCTGCCAAAGAGACGAAGGCTAAACGCCATCCGTAATTATTGGAAATCTATTATGTTGATGTCCCGATAAAATCTCAAACTAAATGTGACCTGATTTTTGGACGACCCCTGCCTAAAATTGTCCATTGATGAGCGCCTTTGGTAGGTAATTGTGTCGCGTACCACAGCCAAAATAATTACGAGCCAGTTAATAAAACCATCCGTAGTGGAATTGGTGCAATAAATGCCTACTGTACTAAGTGTCTGTAACATATAGTACAGTACATTGTCTGCTGTAAAAGTTGTAATTACTGGCGACTGGCGCGCCACTAGGCGACGTGACACGTGGGTGTTAACTTATAGGCCTATTTTCTGGAAAAATCGTGGTGATATTGAGGCAATTATAAAATGTGTTAACTAGGGTTGAGTTAGGTCTGAATCTAATAATGAGTTGGATGCACCATAAATACATGTACTTCAGTAATATTCGTAAAAAGCATCGACCTGATAATAATTTCATGACTTGAGAAGAACTTTAGTGACCTTAATTTCATTCAGACAGGTTTCAAGGACTTTATGGCTGGCAGACACCTTCACGTTAATTTAATGGCATTTCAAAACCTTCAATGGCTTAAAGACATCCTGGCAAGAATTGTAGTGAAATGTACGTTATTTTCATACTTACTAATTTCAAAATGCAAAAAGGTAATCTCAAGTCATGTCAAAACTAACGAAATAAATCATTTAATGAAACTTTTTTATCAAAGCAGTTAAAAAAGAGTTCTCTTTTAAATAAAATTACCGCAATTTAAATAAATAAATGTACTTGCATTGGGGAACTTTCTAAATAACAACTTTAAAATGAATCGATTTAACAGCTGAATGCAGTTGCAAAAAATATTTACTCAAAAAAGTTCGTTACGCTTATCAGCGTTAATTTTTTTAGATTCATTCGCAAAAAATAAATAAACACGAAAACAATTAAAAATGCATGTGAAATAAACGCTCAATAAGTAAATTTTGGGAATTAATTTAATGAAAAATAAACTGGATTTACATTTATGGTAAAGGAAGCATTCATCAGTTTTCTTGTTTTTACCAGAAGCACAAAACTACAACAACTAATGCATGGAATAATATTAGAAATTAACTTGAACTTAGGTTAAATTTGTTAATTTGATTAATATGTATTCGCAATAAGTCAAATTTACACGAAAGTAATTATCGATAAATGTGGAATCAACACACAAGAAGTGAAATTCTGCAAAATCATTTAATAATAATTACATGTAAATTAAAGATTACCTAAAATGGTTTTACCAAACTGACATTTTTTCAAGACCAATTTAATTTATTTGCAAAAAATAATGTTTACAAATGTAATTCGAAAATTACTTGAGATGAAATCCAATTTTGGAAAACATAATTTAAACAAAAGAAAGGTAAACATTTTTAAGAAAATGCATTTATGATCCATGATTTCCATATTTTTAACAGAATTGGCAGGTTTTTTTTGGTTTTTTTAAAAGAGAAACTACTTTCCAAAATTGAAATGGAATGAAATTGAATTTTGGAAAATAATTTAATAATATTTACTTTTTGAAATAAATTTACTTTCCATTTATTTACCATGCTTTCTATGTTTTACTAGAGCTGTCACTTTTTATTTTAAAGGAGAAAAAATTTTCTTCAAAATTTCACTTAACTCTATTTATTCAACGGCCATAAATTCCGTCTTGATATTTCGTGATCTCGCGATTAAGTCTACGAATTTGATTCTTAACAGGGCGTGAATTTATATCGCTTTGCCTGGAGGAATTTCTCGATATTTCAGTTAAAATTCCGCATGGCTCAGATGAGTTGGTTTTTTATTTTTTGCTACAAAATTTTGCATTTTTTTCCCTGCCCGGATGCTATAGTTTACGACGCCACCTGGGGGAATAATTGAGGGAGGGGGGGCGGATTAGAAAATGCCAAAAATGCACCTAAATTAACCTTAGGCCCAGGCCCTCACAGGGGGGCAGGTGGCAGTGAGAAATTCCTCAATTAGGATGTGTTAGGTACGGAACACGGAGTTTGTAAACTTAATCCGAGATGATTTACCTTTCAGGCAGGGGGTCGAAGAAACACCCCCAGAGTATCACTTTCACCAAATTGCCAGCGAATTTCCTCATTGAAAAACCGAGGGTATCGGTGTGCCATTGACCGGTTTACAGAGGTGAGTCATAAAGACGTTTAAATTTCTCCTCTGATTTTGCCAAGAAGCATAACAAATGCACTAACAATGCTAAATTATTAAGGGGATATACGTGTTTCTGTCGAAATGAAGTTCTCAACTTCCCTGACTTTTTCAGGTTTTTAAAAACATTTCCCTAGCTTTATCGAAAAGTGTATTATTGCAGAAGTGTAAGTACATGTAGATACGCCGTCTGATTATGACCATTTATTCACAAATTTCCCTGAATTTTCCAGTTGTTTCTACTTTCCATATACATGTAATTCCAGGTTTTTTCAGATTTGTGGGAACCCTGCGTACATGTATCTTTATGGTTATTTTTATTGGTTTTTAACAAAAAAAAAAAACAATTTGAAACCAAGGAAAAATTAGTGAAAACCAATTTTAGTTAAGCAAAATAAAATAATGGTAGTAATTTAACCGTTTACGAGCACATTGAACATTGCATTATTCCCAAAAAAAACATGCTTTAGTACATTCCTAAGCGATGCGATGAACAAACCAGTCATAAAAATGACCTTAAGACGAATTTAATGACTCTTCGAGGACTTTAATGATCTGAGTTTAAGTCAAGCGCTGGGAATGCAATTACTTTTATGACCTGTAAACACCCAATTGTTTAAATATTAACAATATATTGTACAAATGTACATTTTTCTCTCAATGAAATTCACATTAAAAAAAGATTTTGATAGAAAATTAAAGCCGACCCAAAAGGATGCCCGTTATACAAAATAATTGATGATAATCAAACGTGCTTTATGGACGGCCCTATCGTGCAAATATATTTTTAATTAAAACCATTCATCTGTTCTGAACGCATGAAAGCCAGTCACTGAAACGTTGAAAATATTCGCCAAATTTTCACAGAGCCTACAAAACGAATTGGGCAAATAGCTGGAAATCTTGACCGGAACAAATTAAATTATCGATGTGGACGCCTTCGACAACTTCTAATAACAATGCGAATTTATTTAATCCGCACGCTTCGAGAATTGTCCAATTTTTTGTGCTTTTTAGCCTGATAAAATGTAACATTTTCTTTATTTTTTTTCCTGCATTTTCTGGCCCACAAAAAAGTGACTCAACTCATAATAATGGGGCGGGGCAACGAAATTGAATTTGAATTTTAAATGTGGCCAACAAAAAATAACATTTTTTTTTTTTTTTTTTGCTTTTGTGTTGTTCTCAAGACGAGTCTAGGGTAAGTCGCCCGAGGCCAGGTTTTGAATATTTTCAAAAGCAGGTTGGAGAAGCTGATAAAACAATCGCGACAGAGTGTCGGAAGTGGCTTCGTTAATGTAAACGGAAGTCGGATGACAACAGTCTATCGATGCTTGTAATCAAAACGTTTTTACAGTTAACGTTTTGGCGCTGATGGCTTTTGTTGTGCCTTTCGAGCAAAGACCAACGGGTATGATAATTTAGCTCTTACTAGGCAGATTCCTCAAACTCGTTCTGGTAGGCCTATATCTGGCAGGAATTTCTGGCGGACGAATGACATCAGAGGAAACCCGGAAGTTGACCTATTCCGGCATGAAAATCCAGGAAATATGGCCAATGGAAGCTTCTGTGGGGTCCTATTTTGTGCATGGTCCTCAATGGACACCAAGATGAGGTCTTCAGCTGAGGTGCCATGGTAGCCCTCTGGACCTGGAAGTGCATGGTCTTCCGGCTTGTCTTTTAACGACACAGGATTACCACAGAATATGGGAAAATAAGAGGAATTTTGCAAATTGTTCAACAAGTCGGGGGATTTTAAAATTTTTAACTTTTTCGCGAGTCAATTGTGATCAATTTTTCAATTAATTATATTTATAAGCAAATTTTGTACGGAATTTTATTACTCCTGCCGTTCCATTAACTATTAATATTTCAAAGCAAGTTTGAAACATTTAGTGAATTATAGTACAAAATCCATAATTTGTAAAGATCCTTTTCCAAATGTTACGCCTAAGGCTTTCCTTTAATTAATCATATTTATTAGCAAATTTTATACGCCAAAATCTATGATGACCCGGAATGTTTGGGTATTTTAGACAAATTATCGTTCTGAAATCGGAAATACGCAGTATTTGATTTTTGTGTGGAAATTAAGCTATTAGCACATATGTGTTTACTGTGGTTATTCCTACCTTTTAATAGCGTTAAGGGCGAAAAACGTCCCTGTAAAACAGCCCCCATTCAATGGTTATGACCGGAGAACAAATTTTGTTACATTTTGAGAAAAATGTAACCAAATGCAAATAATGTTTTTCTGTTTGGGGCAGCCGGTTAGCTCTCCGTGTCCCAACACTGGTCAGTTTTTGTACTCTCTTACAACACTGATTTCGCATGATGGAAATCTGCCTTCCGGCTTTTCGTATCTTTAATCCGATCTAAAATCGCTGCTATTTTAACAGGGTAGGATGTTACCTTGTGTCTGGATTTTCAATCACGCTGGCAGCTATCGAGTTATGGGGCCTTCCATAAAAAACGTCCATCAAGAAGTCAACTTTTTCACCCTCTATATCCCTCTTGTCCAATTTCGTTTTCATTGTACAAACAGAAGACCGGATGGGAAGGTTATTGGAAGTAAATTTATATGAGAACGTTAATGTGAAGATGGCAGCATTTATAGCTTAAATTCCCATACAAATTTTACTATAGCTAAATAACCAATAATAGAGTTTAGGCTACACTTATGTATAACATTATTTAGGTATCCAAGCGATCCAATTATGGATCTTAGCTTAAGTTTTTATTCTGACTCAAAAGGATGCCCACTAAGCAAAAATACCACACGTTTTTGCTTCATATACGTATTGCTAAATTTATTTTCCCCCGTCTAGAGTTGGTTATCCGTTAGTTTTGAGTGATTTTTTCGTAATTTAGAAATGCCCTATTTAGTTATAAAATAAATTAAATAAACACCTGTGAAATCACCTATTTCCATTTAATGATATTTCAGTTTGTTTGATTTTTTATTGAAAAAAAAAACCTGGACATTATCAAATTATTAGAAGACGACCCATTCTGACACCGAAAAAAGATAAATTTAGCAATTACAACAAGTATTTAATGCTATAATGTGTGTTTTCTTCTCTCAGCCTCTCTCAGCCTTAAGAGAACGCCATTGATAAAACTTCGTTTAAATGTCTTCAATCATAAATTTGGCTTACTTTTCTGTACATAATATGTTAAGGAACATTTTTGTAAAAACTAGATGGCAAAGAATGATCTCCCTTCCCTTTTTCCCCACACCTCTCTTCACGACCCTGTCCCTGCCCATACCCCTGTACAGAATTTGTTTAGAAATACTGCTAATCAAGGGAAAAAATTGCATAAAACCTAGATCGTAGTTAATGATTTTTAGTACAAATTGCCAGTTTAAGGCCTATAGGCCCTTGCGCGGCCCCCCTAGTCCATGGCCGTCCAAATCTGGTCCATCATGACGGTCCTACATGAACGACTCCCGATGACCACGCCGACCAGTAGTCCGGGATGGCCATCGTCAGTTTTCGGGGGCCCTCCAATTAGCGCCAACCGGCCCCCAGACGATGTTATCTGGTGGCAAATTACAGGGGTGCGTGTCTGCCTTACCTGTCTAAACAAGAGATGCCATTTCTCCTCCACGCTCAATATCCGTTTGCTGGGCTGATTAATTTGCTCGGCTTCTCCCAGCATCGTTATCTGATGAAAGACCACTGGTCACGATTTCTGATAGGGCTATTTCTGGGCGAAATCCGATTCTCCAGATATGCACCAACACCAACTGCACAATTATCCGTTCTTGCATGGCGTCATCCTTCTCCACGATCTGCTCTCATCTCCAGACATTCTCAGCTTTTGCTACTATAAATCCCGCAACCTCCTTGCATTGAATGCTAGCGGAATTATTACCCCAAAATTGTGGCTTCTCCCCCCCCTCCCCTCCCCTGGCACGCTTGGCTAATCACCGTTTTATTCTGCGATTGGACTGCAGAAGATTCCCAGCATGCATTGCGAGCGGTCATTGTGGTTTTTAATTTTTTATTCACATTTTTTGTTTTTTTGTTTTTGTTGTTTTAATGCCTGCTTAAAAAGTGAATTTTTCTGGGATGTGAAGCAGGTTGCAATTAGGCCAAAAGATGGACCGGATGATTGCGATTAGACCCGCCGATGACCACGCCCTCTGGCCGGCTTGACCCCCGCTTGGGGGCGCCTCTGGCGCCAGGAAGAGGGCGGGGCCGAGCGCGGTTTTTGACGCACCCTGCAGGGCGAATTTTAGGGCTGGGAGTTTAATGCATGCTCACTTTCATTTCGCCCTGAATTTTTTAAGTTTTATAAAGGAAATAAAAACAATTCTTGGCAAGATTTCCTTTTATTGCATCGCCTTTGCTCACTGTGCAAAACACTGCCCAACATGCAAGATAAATGATTTGTAAGACCAACTTTAGGTTCTTTAGAAACCGATATATGCTGGCCTCTTACACATTTTTGTTTCAAATGCTTGTTTTGATTGCTAAATTTATAGAAGAAAAATCAGAAGGCGAAGGTAACATTTTTTTAAAATTAATATTTAAAAAAAATTTTATAGCTTATTTAGTCTTCCTATTAACGTTGTTTTTAATTTAGTCCCTTTATAAAAATATCATTGTAAGTGGTGTGACAATTTGAAATTATTAATCGAATAATTACTGCAGTCTTATTTTTATAATTTTATTGCGGTTATCTTTACTGTACGCCTTTAACATTTACATTTACTGGCTTACAAATATACAGAGTGTTCTAAAATCCTGTTCAAGCCATAGTTGTCCACATTGATGCATGCTCAATTTAAATTTAATAAATGTTAAATTTCAGGTGAACGTTAGAATCACAGCTGAATGCAATGCGTTTTAGATGTGTATGAAATAATCGTTTAAAAAGTAAACTTTAATTTATATTATAAAAAAACATTTGTAAAGATTTTAAAAAATTACATGGGTGGATGGATTACACTCTTCTACCGCATGGCATGTCCTAGCTGACAGTATATTTCTGAGTTGAATTAATTGGGACTCCCTGTATTAAAAATCAGTGCAGTTAATTTAAAATGCAAAGCTAATGTGCAACTTTATAGCGTACAACTTCATAAAAATCCAGTTCGCTACTTAAATCAGGTCTTTTGGCCTACAATGGAGAATAAATTTAATCTTCACCATGAAATTGTGATTTTTAAGACCATATTTTGGCACTTTGGAACACGATATGTGCTAGCCTCAAACCGCGGATGAAATGCGATTCAACCTCGGTTATTTCGAAGTTATTTTCAGTGGTAAAATTGCATTTCAATGACGCCAGGAAACAGTCAACAGTTCAGTTTTCTTTTATCCGCCTTGTTTGTCGAGAAACGTATCATTTCCTGGTTTCTATGCTAAAACATGTTAATACGAGCATGTTTAAAGCGGCTTTAAAAACCCTTTCAGTCAATGCTCGAAACTTTTCAAAGACATTTTTTTTTTATATTTAAACGCGATCTCGCAGTGTTCGCAAGGTCAACATGACCTGGAAACAGACGCCTACTATGGTGTGAATTTCCTTCTTTATTCCTGTGTTCACAAAATGAACATGAACTGTATTTACACCGTTTACTGTATATCCGTTAACGCCGACCCCAAAAGGTGACCACCGTGCAAATAATTACACATTTTTACTTCAAATACTTATTATGATCGCTACATTTATTTCACCCATTGTTGAATCAGTCTGATTTGTTTTTATAATTTGAAAATATCCTATTTGTTTGTTTTAATTAAAAAATTAAATATAGGCCTACTTGCAAGAAACCATTATGCATCCTCTGATGCCCATCTTCTAAGGTTTCGTTATGAAGAAAACAGATGGCATTCTGAGGTAGAGAATACACGGTTCCCACTGACCTGGAAAACCTGGAATTGTCAGGGAATTCTATAGGAACAACCCCAGAAAGTCTATAACATTTTGAATTTACACGCAAAAGTCAGGGAATTTTCATCAAATAAAAACATTTTTGTTGAAAGTCAGGGACATTTTCCCAAAAACCTGGAAAAGTCAGTAAAGTTGAGTTTAATTTCGTTGGGAACCCAAGGCTATAAAATTACACCTTTGAACAATTCATTGTATAATTGAGTTTGTTTTATGTAAGGGTTTTAATGACGTGTTTATTTTCATGTCTTAAAAAAGTTTCAAACAGAAAAATATCTACAAAATGACCTAAACACTATAAGCGAGGAATTGAATGTTTTCATGAGGACATGTAAAACAATTCGAAATCACATGTTTTTATTGGAATTTTGCTTTGGATTTTTTATGCCATGAAATGTCATTGACATGTTTTTATAGTCAACTGGTTTCACTTAGGTGTCGATGCTTCATTACCAATTTCAAGGTGTATAAAAGGCAATCCATTATAATTTTAATAATAAGAAATAAAAAATTGGCAGCATCATAACAAGTGCATCCTGCTCAGCCTAAACTGTTGTTCATAAAATTCCTACGATGGTTCAAATCACCTTTTCGTTATTAAGGATTTTCCCCTAGGGAAAAATACCGTTTGTTAGTGGATGCGATGAACCGAAACGAGGGTCAGTAATCAGGTTTTTTGAGCAGATATCACTAAGTGGATGATGAAGTGAAATTTCATCATTCGAAGAGACAAATTTGGGAATATAAGGGCGTGGAATTTAGGGATTTTTCGAAAATGATGGCCGATTTATGCGCTTGGTCAGCACGACTGTGAACTGAGGCAAAAATAATCACGATAATTAAGATTTTTTTATTGGAGGTTTTGTGGTGTAGAAATAATTTCTTATATATTTCTTATTTGATAAATTGCTAATTTGTTACTTTTCAATTTCGGTTAATAGAGCGTATCGGACTATTTGTGTTGAAAATTGTGGTGAAATAAATCATAAACAAGCATGATTTAATGTTCTCAAACTTTTATATTTAAGTTTAAAATTTTGATTTCTGTCACATGTTTTAATGTTCGGATAAATTTATCACGGAAAATATTGCCTTGCATTAATTGTTTAATTTTTTTAATGCACTGATTGGGTTCACATTGCATTAAAAAAAAAACCAAAAAATAGCATAATGTCGAAAAAGAAAACAATTCTGTGATACATTTCTTTATATATAATACATCATTTACTTAAATTGTTGGTAAATGTTCGAAAAAAATATAACTTTCAAGGATAACTAAGCGTACTGATATATCTACATGTATATTTGCAATCAGTAAATGTATGGTATTCGCTATTTCCGCAGTTTACTTTGAATTACTTTTGTGCATCAAAGTAACATTTCGATGGCAATAACAATAATTGTGTATGCGATAGAAAGCTGAGTAGCACTTGTAGCAATTTATTGCATTTTCAGGAAAACTTTCCTCATGGAATTAATAACACCGAATCAAATAAGTGCAAAAAACCCAAACAAAACCAGTGTTTTTTCCTCATCCTGTCCAACGTGACAAGTGAAATTTTCTGACACGCCTAAGCAATGCTGTGTAGTTATTAGACAGGGACAAACGCATTGTAGTTTTATTTTTTTTAAGAAAAAAAAGCAGTATTTTTGTTAAGGAAAATTGTAGAGTTCAGTCTTGGTCTGCCTACATCCTCTGACCTTTCGGCTTTCAGCACGTCGTCGGGATCAAGCCGCGCACACGCGAGCGCCACCGTGACCAACGTCCAAACACGTGACCACCTGTAACCTTCGCCAAATTGCAGGTTTTTATTTATTTGGAATAAAGAGCTTTTTGTTGGAGGAGGTCCTCGCCAAAAAAGAGCCAAATCGCTCCTGTTCACTCTCTTGTTCAACGATGAACAGACGTATTTTTTATTATTGTAAATAATGGCGTTTGGTGCTTCCAAAAACTAGATCGATACAGGAAATCTCAACCCCCAAATGCACCAACCCGTGTAAACGGGTTATTACCGAACGATTGGTGAGTAGCAATCTCGAAATGAGTGTCTGGAAGAGTCTAGCTTCCAAGATTGTCCCTAAAATGGACAATTTCTCTGATATCTGTAGCGTTGCCACAATGCGTTCTGGAGATTTTGAAGTTCTAGACATGAAACCTGCGTGGTTAATTGGGTAATTCCCCTATGCAGGTCGAAGGAGGGCTAATTGTCCCTTTAGAGGGGTGTAGAGTGTCAAAAAGTTGACTTTGTGTAATGCGTCCTTTATGGGTGGCCCCTGATGGCTGTGGCCACCCAGATGAGGCTCCGAGGAGCGGTTTTTATCACATTTTTATTTCGTAACTGGTCAACAATCTCCATAATCTTTAATTAATGCACCTGGTCGTGTCAGTCATTTCGTTTGTTTTAATTTTGAATATAATTTTTGAAGGCTTTTTAACGGTTAATTCGTTATCGTTACCGTGACTTCTTGGTGGTCAAATCGGTAATCTCTGAGCATAATTTGACCCCTTTAATTTTATCGTTTAACCAAAAACTTGTTGGCAACACGCGAGCTTAACCTAAGATGCTAATTTCTTGTTTTGTTTTTTTCAAAATAAACATTTAAATCTACGTATGCGATTCAAAATGCTACTTGTTTATGATCTCGACCCAACCGCACTTCCTAGAAGCACATCTAGTGGTTTATCTAATATTTTTTAAATCTTTTTTAATACAATCAGAAATTATGTGGCTGTTTTTTTCTCGCAACCAATGTGCACTTTGTGAATTTTAATTATAATTTTTAAAAATGTGGAAAAGAAAACTTAACATATTTTAAATAGCTGTTTGCGTACTAAGGATCGTTTGGACGTCGGCCGATTAAAAATTGCCAACCAGTTGCATGCTTAAAATTATGGCATAAAAGGTTAAATGCAGGTCAAATGTTTAATCCTTGAACTTTTCGCTGCATGACCGCTACAGCACTTACGTGATTCGCGTTTATTATTTGGATTATTTTCTCTTTTTAAATGAAAGTTCTTGTTTTTGTTAGCTCCTGGTTTCTGGTGGAGACGCCTGCGTTTACTCTCGATTCAAACGGTGACAAGCAATGACTTAATTATTACAAATGAACCAAATGTCGACAGCTGATTTCTGTCTAATTTATTATCGCTTTCCGCTGTCTCGATCAACCGAAACATTTAAGACAAACTTGGGCTTTGATGAATGTCCATTATTAATGGTCGTGCTCTTGACAGATTGCGTGGACAGGATGTCTGCAGGTCATTAGTCAATGAATCTAATCGAGGTTATTAAAGTCCTTGAAACTTACTTACCTTAAGCTTAAAAGCTAGAAATATCTTGAAAAGTTTACGCTAAGCTTTGTTATGCATGTGTAATAATTTAAGTTTGGTCCACTGTACATGTAATAACTACTTCAAAAAATGAAAATCAAATCCAAATCGTCTTAAGTACTGTTAGAGGGATTAGGATTATTTCGATAATTTCACTGACTGTTTTGACAGATTTTGAACAGATTGCGTGAAAAAGCCTTCCAAATCATTGAAAATCTCGAAAACTCACTTCACCTTCGATTTCGTAGATTTTTCTCTATAACCTTGACAATCATTTGGTTTTTGTCTTATTTTTTTTTCTCCAGGAGTTTTCAAGTGGGATTTCGCTTTCATCTTAAGCCCCCTGGTGGTGACCTGTTTCACATTTCCATCAAATCTGAGCATCTTTTATTGGGGAAAATGGATTGCTTGTGCTTTTCCAGTGTGCACGGTAAGTCTAATGCATCGTTTATTGTTTCTCCAATTCTTTAATTAGAATGAATTAATCGGGTACATCAATTAAATTGTCGATGTTACTGCCGTCATAACAAACACGCCTGTTACAATTATGTTACTTATAAAAAAAGTGACCATCACGTGACAGTTTTGGTATTATTTTTCTTGAGTTAAAATTTCATGTTAAATTTACTCATTTTTGTTTCTGTGATATTGACTCCCAACTACTGTCAATTTTTAATTTTAAAAATGTAAATATATACCTATTCGGAAACGTGGGAGAATTTTTAATTTAACCAGGTGAAGAAATTTTCGTGAAAATTCGCCATGTTGGTGTGAGAAAAATGGGCGCAATTAAATAAGAAACGAAAAGTTTGCATTTCGTGTTTGGGCGAAATTTCTCTTCACCCCCCCCCCCTTAATTTTCGTGCGAATTAAGCGGAGCTGGATAATTAAGAAACGCTTAACCATGAACGTTTTCTCCAATTAATGCATTTCCCATGACCACGAGCTCGGCTCTGACGTCATCAGCGTTGAGATAAAACGCAAATAATTATATTTATTCGTACTTTTTTGTGTGGCTAGATGCAAACCTAGGGCGCTCCTGCCTTTGTCCTTTGGTTCCTTATTATTAGAACGAATGGAGAGCATAATGGTGGAAGGTACAACCAACAACAATAACAATAACAAAATGCATTGCTCTGCAGTTGCTTTTGAATTTCTAGTAATGAGTCCGCATTTCGGTTGTAAATTGGGTTGGTCTCTGGTCTCTGGGCTCGCATTTGGGATTTTTTGAATTTTTTTAAAATAGAAAATAGGCCTGCTATTATGGTGTTGGTGAATGATTGCCCTTATTTTCACTTCGGGATTTTTTTTTCTCAAATAAAACAATTAATGCGCCTCGCATTACGGAGCGGTCAGCGTGGGGTCAAGGAAGAGGTATGGCCACGCCCCTTTTCCTTATCTCTATGGCTGAGAAGTAAATTTTTATTTATTTAAGCCATCCTGTAATTACCAGAAACGATCACTCAGTGTGTTGAGGGCGCCCTCTGTACCTTGGTGTGTAAATGCCAATTTTGTGGACTAGGAAAAACAATGGACTTATAAATAAAACTGACATATTTTTTTATGCAAATTTGTATGCTTTTATGCATTTGAACAAAAGCGTACAAAAGTGAAACACTCTGAACATTTTGAAAACATTAAAGTGTATTTTCCCCAAATGCGGGATGTTACGAGAATAACATTATTTTGAATTATCGTGGGGGGTCTGGAAAAGTTATGTAAACGTGTTAAAAATGGGAAGTTATTACAAGTGTTAAAATACTTTAACTATATGAAATATATTTATGCATAAAATAAGCATATAATAATGCCATAAATCACTTAGTTTTTCTTAACTCGCTCGACCTCATACAAATACGTACTTAATTTTGGACACTCTGTATAATTAACATTGGTAAATGTTCACAGTAGTTTTGATGAAAAGTTCATTAAAACGTGTGATCAAAGACTGACATGCTTAAAACAGTGGATATGCAATAACTAAAAATTATGTTAAAACTGGTAAATTTTAAGGAGAATTAGCATGACATACATTGTACACTCAAATCTAAAAAAATGTCAATTTTTTGTGATAATATTAAACATTTTAACATCAGGAAGCATACAGTATATTACAAACAAGAAGTTTTTCCAAAGTTCACTAGTCTTCCATAACAGCTTTTTAGCACAAGGCTGCTGTTTTAAATGAAACGTGTGTTAAAAATATGCAAAGAAAATTTTGATCGTTTCAATTAAAGCACGAACTTTGTTCTGAATACTAAACAATATGTTAATTTTGTTTAAAATATACGTTTTAGCGAGCATGTCATGGTCTTTCACACAATTTTTAGTTATAATGCGTTTATAAATATCGATCATAAATACAAATGGCTAATTCGCATTTTTATTTGATCGTTAGATTTAATCAGGGGTTAGGACTTGCATCGATAGCTTTAGTTAGTTTCAGAAAAAACGTTTAACGAAACTCTGTGCAATCGGCTAATTTCTAGTCTGTCTGCTTTGAGTTTTTAGAATTTGCTCCTTTCATTGTTCTTGATTTTTATTAGCAAAATTTGTCGGCTATTTGTTTTTTCGCACATTTTAATTGTTGTTTATTTTTCTTCTAATCCTCCTCCTGCGAACGCCACAAGGGTTTTGGTGAATTAACGCCTTTCAAGGTGAATACAAATTGTTTCCGTCATTATCAGCGATCATCTTTTATATCCTATCGTTTTATAAACGCAGGAAATGTTGGGAAATACAATTGTAAAGCGAGAAAATTGCTTTTTGTCAAGGTGATGGAGAAGTTCAAATACTGGTGGGCTATGGTGAAAACTGTAAAAAAATGCTTGAACTACTTTATGAGATTGTAGATACAGCAAAAAATATTTTATATGCAGAAACAAAAAACATACGATTTGTGGAAAATAATTAATTCATGGTGCAAATTTTTAAAATTTTTTAGAAATTTCTTTTCATCGCTCTTAATTTAAAATTACCCAAAAGATATAAAAAGACATCCCAGTGAAACAAAAAAATAAAAACAACTGGAATGTTCTTATTTTTTTTTTCGCCAAATATTTCAGATAAAATTAACTGGCAGGTGAATGGTTGGAAAACTGGGAATGGGTTATGCAGTTATTAAAAGTAGGATAAGTTTTAATCAACGCCGTATTCGGTGGGAAACGTTCTAGAAGCTAAACACAAAAGAAGAAATGTTTGTTGGTTTTTTTATTTTTCGCAAGAAGAAATCCTTTATTCATTTTTCGCGAATAATGGTCGAAATGCCCCCGTCGAGCTTTTTAATTCAAAAATAATGAATAAGCTCAAATTGCTCCTAAGGTTGGCCATTTTATTCCATTCTTTGGGAACTGTATTAAAATTTGCCCGAGTGAATAAAAGGGATCACGGAAGGGTGGACAACAAGGGGGTGTGGTGCTAATGATAACTTTTTTTATTCATTCAAAAACTCAACATAATATTGCGTGATCGTGAATTGTTCAACTGGTAAAACAACCCAAACTGGTACCACTTATTAAGGTCTTGATTCTGGCTAGGGAAAAAAATGAATGAAATTGGGTTCATTGATATTCCAGAATGACACGATAAACCGTCTTATTATTGTTATTTGTGATTTTTGTAAATGCTCGTATCAGGTATTCAACTTTAACATGGACCATATATTATATTAATAAGCATTGCATAAACCAAATTGAATTTTCTGAAAAATAAATCGGGGGTTTGTAAGCGGAACTAATAATCCATAATTCCGTAATTGGTTATTATATAAATTAGGTGCATGTTTTAACATTATGAGGAATTGCTTAAAAGCTAATCTTTCAAGTGTAGGTACTTTTAAAAAAACGAAATACTCAAATATAGCACTTCACTAAAATGTTTATAAATACGTTATAAATGAACTGTTTGTATAACCTGTTTATAAATATTTTTTTGAAATTAAAAACCTGAATAATCTGCATTGAATCCATTTTATAATTTTTAAGCAATAAATTGTGATTGTTATAAATTTATGAACAAATACTAAAAAGCAATCTTGCCGATTTTTGTAACCGTTAAAATAATGTAATTTTTCATTATACAGTCTTATTATATTTAATGTAATGATACATAATGTGTTACATAAAACATAAAATTGCAACAATTAAAAACGAAAAGTCCAGATTATTTAGGTTTTTAAATCGTGAATTTCTAGACTAACCAGCTTTTCAAAATGTAAAACCTTGAATAATTTCAATTAGTTGCACACTTTATTTTGTATGTCAAAGCTGTTAACTGCATTTTTTATTGATTTGGTTTTGATAAATCAAAAATAACTTGACGTTGTGATAAAAAATGCAACATGTTTCATAATTACTGAATTTTTTTTACTAAATGTTGTTACTGCGCTTGTGGGGTTTATTATCGCCTTAATCCCCGATCTGGTCTGTCCATAAATTGGGTTTAAATTCACTGCTTTGATCGTTGTTTTTTATTATTATTATTGACTTTACAAGGGAATGTCTGCTAGCAACTCGTTCAATAATTTAGTTGGTTTGGCTAATTTTCAATCGATGTTCCCTTGTTCTACAGCAATTAAGATAAACTTGGACTGGGTTTTCAAGCACTTAGGCACTGTTTTATAGAAGCTATCATAAGCTCATTATTATTTTTTTATATTTCATAATTGCTTTTACATCCATCCCTGTTCAAAATTTTAATGGACAAACTGGACAATGGCAGTAGGTGTCAGAACAGCTCTTTGTCTCCCCTTTATGGCCGTGCCCAAAATCTCGACATGTGTTTATTAAATAACTCAACTTTTTAAGCTTTATTGGGCATAGACAATCGTATCGCTTATGCGTGCTTATCTTCACAGCTAGATTTAAAAAAAGCAAATAAAAAACAGGATCTAGGATTAGTTGACTGCACTACATGACGCCCAATTTTTAATGCCGCTTGCCTAATCGGAAAAAAATCATTTTATGTCAATCAAATATTTATGATGCCAAAATCAAGCCTTTGAATCTCAACTGCGTCAACAGCCATAGTTTTTGCCTCTGAAATAATTTGGACTGAAGGCATTTGCGCCCACCACCGGTCGGCCTTTGGGGACGTCCATAAAAGATGTCACATTTTAATTAACGCCAAAAATGAAGTCATTTTGGCAAAGAAAAGTCACGATGTTTTTAACAAGTGTCATCCTTTTTTCGTTACTAATTGAAATCAAATTCACATCAACATAAGTCAAATTTTAATTGGTCTTATAATATGATGTCGTTACTTAACGTGACAAAGTGACGTAATTTGTATTCTCCTGTTCACCCTATAATTATGTATTTTTGTAATGTATTTTTGAAAACTTTGTTTAACAGATCATTTTATGACTTTTTATTTTCAATCGGACGTTATATTAGAAAAAACATGACCAAATGCATGACGTCAGAAAAATGACTGCAAAGACAACATTTCACTGTTCTTAGGAACTTCTGACTATCATTTGTGAACGCTCTATAACTCGATAGGTGGTGTTAGTTGCGTGTGTCCTACGTGGGTGGTGACCGTCTAGGATCTACAGGGTGATAGAGGGAAAAAAAAAGAGTGGGGGGAAGGGGGGGGGGTGGAGAGAAGCTAATTCGATGGTCCATTGTTCACAATCGCAATCATATTTGCAATTACCTTTTTTACGCTTTATTGTCATAATTTCGCATAAAGCTTCTCGGTGGCCGCCATCTTTGCCTTTTTCCGGAATTTTGTGTTTTTGTTTTCGAAATCGATTCGCTTCGCTAAATGAATTTGTTTGTTCGTTCACAATGTGCAGCCATTAACAATAGGCGCCTGTCGATCAAATTGGCACAATGCAATATGGCGGCAATGGCTGCGCGCATGGGCGTCGCTAATTTTCAATCTTTTGAGGGAAAAGTGGATTTAGTGAACGCTTTAACGAGTTAATTAAGGGGAGGCAGGAGGGGGGGGCCTTTTGTGGAAATGCCGAGATAAGGACACGAAGAAAAACCTTTACTCTCATTAGCACTCTCTTAAGGGGGCCTTGAAGAAAGCAGACTTCTCCATTGGAAGCATCACCCAAACAAATCATCAATAGCTTACAGAGTAGTAATCTATCATAAAATGAGAACTTTTCGAATGCCCATCTTGCCCCCTCTTGTCCACTATCGTCAGAATTTGACCACATGTAAGTAGCCCTGATGACCTACCTGAGGTTTGTTAATTTAGCTGGGTGAAAATGACGTCACTCTGACTAGGAGAAATGACCAACTGATGCCATAATGTCAGTCCGATTTTCGTGATTAATGACGTCATATTTCAATCCCGAATAATGTCATATTTGTATAGTACATCACTTCAAATTATCTTTGACAGTACAGTGAAATTTCCAGGACGTTAACTCATTATAAAAATTCTTTAAAATTGTCACTTTGTTAGGAAAACGATCAAAAACTGATAGATGGTCAGTCCTATCTAAATGCTTAATGACGTCATATTTCGATTTCAAAATGTGACACAGATGTTCATAACACGACGCCACACGGATAAAATTGTTATTAAAATGTCATTTTGACTAGGATGAGGATCAAAAAAACGGATGTCATATTGCCTAACCTATTTCCAATATGAAGATGATCATAAAAAGATGTAAAAATAATACAAATAACATCCATCTTCAGGCGAGCCCCAAATTTTACTTCATGATAACAATTTCTTAAAAATGACGTCATAATTACCGATTACCTCCATTCGGAAGCAAAAAACTAAACAGAATCTGGTCACTGGTCATTTTGGTAGACCCGGAAGACTAAAATTCTAACGTTAATTTTTAATAGCAGTTTTTAACATTTGGTATTTTATTTCTATTCAGTTTTAATTTATCTCTTAGATAACATTTTTTAACCAGACTTCTTAATTTAATAGCGGTTTTATCTCGCTTTTGAACTCGGTTCCTGAAACACCAATCAACTTTAGGTGCAATCGGCTTTTAAATGGTCAGGGGTCGTCCACAAATGACGTCCAAGTTTGAATGGGAGGGGGGGGGGGTGAATACAATGAAATAAATTGGATAATCATAAATGGATCTCATTCCCCATATTACGTTTCTATTCCCAGATGATCCGGACCGTATCGAGCGATTTTCTTCCAACAGTTTTTAGGGCATGTTTTTATCTTCATCATTTCGCATCAAATATATGGTTGGGATCGCAATAGGCATTCATTGCGGTTGGGATTATGCGTGTCCGATTTGGGAAATTTCTCGAGGTGTGTGCGTGTGATTTTTGGGGCTTTTATCCCCTCCAGAGTGATGAAGAAAAATTGTTATTATCGTGTAATGTAGGCCAAGGATGCTGTGCCCATGGAGCGGTGTAATGGATGCTTTTTCCACAATGGTGATCACTCATCATAACGCGTTTTGACATCAATTAACAACAATGTAGGCACCCCTCAGGTAGCTGGGCCTCACCCAAGGAGAAACCCTTCACCTGTCAGGCAGGGAAACCCACAGTTTTGACGTTTTTTCAGCTGTCTTGTCTGCTATAAGTCCCGTTTTTGGCAGTTTTGTTCGTGCTAGAGAGACGTCCTTAAGCGTCCTTAAAACTGGCGAAATGCATATTTGCCCAAACCGACGCAATCGAAAATCGGAGCAAATGGGGGGAAGTTAAGGGGGTTTGAAATTGTTGTCGACCGTGGCGCCATCCTTCGGCGACGTTTGGAAGTGCGAAAATGGAACGTTCGACCTTGAATTCGAGATGTGAGGATAGGGTTGGTCGCCAAGCACATAACTCAACACGACACGGACCTTTAGGGGGCCATAACATGCTCCAATGTCATGGAATTTTTTAGTTTAAAGCTAAAAAAAAGTGTGAGGAGGCGGAATTTAGCAGGAATGTAGTTTTTTTACTTCTTTTTTCAGTGATGTATGTGATGAGAATGAATTAGTGCCTTGAATTTCTAAGGGGGACATTAAGGGGGTCTAAACCCCAACTACTTTAGATGGGATGTCAGATAATTGGACGATGGTCAGCGAGTGACCACCTGAATGAAAGGGTTTGAAAACCTTGCGGGTGGCGAAATATTTACCCACACAATTTATGGACGACCCCCTGGGCAGCCGCGCTCCCTGATGGCGTCCAATTTGGGCAATAAATTACTGGAAATCATCGGTTTTTCAAGTGTTGACCAAATCTTGTGTCCAGGCATATAGGGTGCCCCCAAATAACTCACAGCTACAGTACTGTAAAAGTTAAAATTATTTCTAACTGTAACATAATTAAAATTGTATTATTCAGACGTCATTTCCTTCAGTGACTGCTGGCGCCCCCTTACGACATTTGTTCGGTTTGTTTTTACACTTTGTGAAGGTAAGAATTAAAACGTGATCGCTCTCGAACTTTGAATTATTTTTAATTTCACATAACAGGTGCACGCAGGTAGGCTGAAGGATTTCCTCAAATTCTGCATTTCCTGTCATTAGAAAGACATTTAGTTTCACGGAGTAGTTTTTTTTCCTTAATTTGATGTTGTTTGAATTAATTACCCAGCACTAATTAGAATGATCACTTTGGGTCAGAAAACTCAATGTTTGGTACTTCCTTTCACAATTGTTGTAATTAACAAGTTTTTAGGATTCCTTTTTTTTCTTGCTTTATTGCGAACTTGAAGAGGAAATTTAGTTAATGAACAGGTTTTTAAGTAGCGAAATTTGTCTACAAAACAGCACCTTGACATGAAAATGTCTGAAAAAGTCAATTAACTGATAAAAAAGTGTTTTATTAACAAATTGTGGCCATAATTCAACATCTTTCAGTTAATGCTTGTAATCTTATACTTTTTAGATGCCATTTCAATTACTGTTAAATACTGTTTCACATTTTGACCAAGTACTGAATGTCATTTTAAGAACAATATTCCTATTTTAATTGGTTCTGAGCCATTTATAACAACATACATTTTAGTTTTAAAATTCATCAATATACACTGTACCTTACATTTAAATTACTTATATTTTTGTATGCACATCTGTTACTGTTATAAGAACAATTTTTAAAAAAATCTTGTTTTTCCAAATTATAATACAAGTTGTATGAATAAACAAGCGTTAAAGTAATAACCCTAATGACAGTTCAAGGTCTTTAATGACCTACCCACATTATGTTGAAATATATTTCAAAATATAAAATATAATATGTGACAAAATATTCTAAAAACATACCCATTAATATACCAGAAATATTATGAATTGGGAATATTAGCATATTAGATAATATATCTGAAATTGTATATTTTGAAAAATATGTTAAACTATTATTTAAAAACTATGTAATAACTATATAATATAAATATATATTAGTTTAACATAATTTGTTTAACGTATATTAGTTTATCGTATAATTTAAAATATTTTGCATGCAATATAATATATTACAATTCCCAATTCATGACATTTCTGGTACATTAATGGGCATATCATTTTTTATATTTTTGAAATATATCCCATTACATATAAACCAATGACTTTGATAATCTGTAAACAACTTGTAGGTGCTGTTCGCTTGACATCTGTGAGGAACCCATCACAGAAGGCGCTGTGATCGATGGCCCTTGAAAACGATTTCGAATTTAAGACAAATGACGTTTAAAAAGAGCGATTTCACGCTCGTTTTGTGACCTCACGAATGATATCGTGAGAAACCTGGTCCTCACGATTTATTAACCTTTTGTGCGAGAACAAAAGCGTCCTTAAAAAGTCCTTGAAAAACGTTCCTAAAGGTCACCGAAAAGCCGATTTCACGCTGCTGGCAATAAGTTAAAATTAATTGGCCTTTAGGTCAACGAGAATAGGCGAGTGAGAAAAGAATAGACGCTAAGGATCACGGGAAGGACCTTGAAAACGTTACTCTTGACTTTGGGCACTAAAAGGATATTTGTCGAAATGACACTGCCTAAACAAGTGCTTTACCCCCTGAACCGATTTCACGCGGGTGGTCTTTTCGCTTTTGCTCTTCTGATCAACAATAGAAAGTGACAGAACAGGTAACGGTCAAAGGTCAACGGCGGTATCCCTTTCCCGCCAAATCCGTGTTTATCTTCGCATCTGATGGAGATTGGAGGATGATGAACTGGTGCAGACAGGACCCAGAAGTTTAAGACGTCTGCTTTTGTGTGGCTAAGTCTGGCACAATTGTACCGAATTAGAGACATTAGAAACCATTTCTGATAGTTTTACTAATCGTCTGATTATCTGATAATTGAAGAATCTAGTAAATTAATAACCAAAAATGTGGTAATTTGGAACCAAGGCCTTGTAGAGGTAAATGCAAGAATCTAGTAAATTTACATTGTACATTAATGAATCAAATGCATTTTTATTTAAGATTGGGATAAATTTAAATTAAAGAATTGGGTGAATTTACATACTGTACATGTACTAGTATCGAATATCTGGAAAGCTCACATCAACGAGCTCCTGCATCCATTATGTTCAGGAATGTGGTAAATGTAACTATAATAATATGCATGTAATACATTTACAATCAAATATCTGGTAAATTTCAATGCAAGAAGCTAGTTAATTTGCATTCAAAGATTTCATGGATGGATCTACATTCAAGAATCTAGTGCATTGACATTCAAGAATCTAGCGAATTTACATTCATGATTGTAGCATACATGTATTTACATATTCAACACATTAACGTTCGAGAATCCAAACGATCTACATTGAAGAATTTGATACACTTTCCCATTGGATTTGGTCTAAACCATCATTTCGGAAACATTGGAGACCCCACCCCTCCTCACACGTGAAGAAAATTGGATTCAGTAAAAGAAGTTCAGTGAATTTAAAAAATTTTCATCAATTATGCAAATGACGGAGGCAAGGGGGTCAAAAGCCATTAGCCGCCCAGGTAAAGCCCAGTTCGTGGCCAAAACCTCCTAAGCCTAACTCGAGACCCCCCTTACCCCCTTAATACCCTTACCTAAGTGCAAGTTGCTTTCATTTCCTGCATCCAAGTGCATTCATCTCTCCCAAAGCCATTATTTGGCAAATTTTTCATTTACGCAGCGAAACACTTTGAAGATTCTAGGGGG
>JAQIXS010000275.1:0-54005 GCA_034700785.1 Rossiulus vilnensis | reverse complement strand
ATGTTCGTAGCAGTTAATAATCGATTAAACTCAGGTCAAGTACATAATTCAAAAGCAATCTATGTACATGCATATCAAATAATGACAACAGGTGAATTGCGCAAATGTAGGAGGTCTATAATATCACTCTGTAGTCGTAGGGTGTCTGGAATGGCAGAGATTAAGTGAGGTTCGTTCTTCTTATAAATAAGGTTTATTTAAATTATCCATTTCTAGCAGCATCAGTATTTCAGTACGATACAGGTTTTAAGTTTGTCGCCTTTTTTCACTTTGCTAAAAGGTTTCACGAGCGTCTTTTACATTACCATCTCTTAAGCATTTTCAGCAGTCCAAATAAATTCATGCCATTTCAAGTGCTATTTGTGGTGGTGCAACACCATAGCAACACTTCAGAGCGTATTCAGCGCAGCCAGCTAATGAACATTGTTTTCCTTTTTAATTGCACCTGTGCTTTATGGCTGTTTCAGACAATTCGAGGTGCTGACATGCCAGAATAAAGCAATTAATAGCGTATTTACTAGCCGGAAAACCATCGTACAGTTGCCAAGGGTTATCTGTTTATCTGCCTCCCTAAATTTGCTTTATCGCCGAGCAATTTCGAATATTTTCTGGAAAAGTGACGATAATGCAATTTGTACTTAGTTAACGAGATTTGAAAAATATGGTCGCTAGCCTGTGGTATACAAGTCCGCTTAATCTTGAAACATGGTAACAATAAAGATGCCGACACAGGAACAATTGTTGGATCCCTCATTATTAGGAATCGATCAGGTCTCGAGACATAACATTATTTATTAAATTTATTGTTAGAAGGGATTCTTTGTACGAGCCTCGTAAGAGCTATTTGTGCATCAATGATCCCGCCATCAGATTCTATATCGATACAATCTGTGTTGACACAAATTTCTAGTGTCTTGTTTTTCAAAATAAAATCTTGCTAATTTAGACCATTTATTTTCATGACTTTCAAAATTTGCAGAAATATTTTCATGATTATGATTCATTAACTTTTGACAGTGAACAAAACTGTAAACCTAATTGACTCAGGTTAATTTTTATGAGCGTTTATTTTTAATCAATATGAGTTTGTTTGTGAAAAATGTTAATTTCAAATATGTCGTTACAAATATCGTGCGATAAAAATACCTAATGAGAAAACGACTCAACTGGTAGTTTAAAAATAGTACGTATTCAATTTAGCACAACTAAATGGTTTCATTTAGAGAAGTTTATGGTTGTTATTGATTTTCATAAAATCGATACTTTATTTTTGAATGTTGACCATTTATCTAAATTAAGTGATAATCTTGTATTATTATTCTCAGGAATTACAGTAATAGTATAAATCCTTTGAGGAAAAATAACAATAAAACCAAATGAGGGAGATTCAAATAATAGGATGCTTTTTTGCTGTACACGATTGCTATGTGTGATTGCCGTCATTTGAATGTTAAGGAGTGCAGCACAGAAATGTACAGCGTACATAAAACGCACCTTTCTCTAATAATTAATCACATGCATATATATTTCGAAAAACTAACATAAAACGTAGACATGAACAAAGCCCCCCACTAGCCAAAGTGCATTTTATTTTTTTCTGATGAATTTCTAGTCGTGACCACCTGTCGTGGCACCGTGATATTAATATCATAAATATGGATGAGTTTATCAGATCAAACACAAAACAACCACGTGGACTGTTACATCGAGTATAAATAGATAAGAGAGCAATTGTTAACGAGCTTTAATTTCGACAAGGAAAAAAATAAAACAACAAACATGGGAGAGCCATTAAAACATGGGCGTTGAAATGGTACTTATTACGAAATCCCTTTATTTTTGATAAATCGTAAGTGTCAACGATATACCGTGTGCCGAGGACGAACAGTATAATTAGATAAATATATACACTTCTATGTTTTACAAATACGATAGGTAAATGCGTGTCACAATTATATACCCTGTGCTAGGTGTTGCGTAAGGTTGTTTTTAAAATTGCAGAGTACACTGTGTATATTACATACATACATAATCTTTAGAGTAAAAATGGATTTTTTATATTTCTAATACGAAATAGTTATAAATATATGCTGTACATATTTCTTCTCCATTTTATCAGCATATTAAAATTATATTTAAAAAAACATTTCATTTGTTTTTGAAAAGTAAATTGTAATCGTGTCTTATATGCTTAGTTAACGTTTAGATTTTATATCTTGAAACACTGCCAGTTGTAATTCAGGCCGATTCATCTTTACCAAACAGAAAAGATAATCTTAAAATTCATTAAAATGCATGCTCAGTAATACAGTAATACTCAGAAAATGTATTTAAAATAATGATTTAATTTTGAAATAAACATGTTATTAAACAATTTGACGGACTGTACATAAAATTAAAAATGGAGATTTCAAGATAATAAATTGTAGTTCCGCATCAAAATTCCCGGCATAGTATGTTCATTTCAGATTCCAGCCACAATTACTACAGTAATGACATTGCCGACATACAAGATATGTTGTATTAGGGCCAACATTTTAACATACCAAATAAATTATAATCCACGTGTTGCACATTAACCACACTAACAAGACTAGCCTGATCCAAAAAATCACTTATGATAGAATCATATTTCGACAAATTTACATAGAGAAATGTATCAGGGAATATTACCGATATCAAAAAAATTTAAAAAGTGTGAAATACCACCTGGTATTCCACTAAATTTCAATATACAGTGGTATTAGTATTGCAAACATCTTTATTGCATGATGAATATGTTCTTCCACAAAAGTATTTTCTTTTAAAAATCTCAGGTATATTTCGAATAAAAGCAAATTTACATGTTCAGTATAGATATACACACGTACACAAGCACGTTGTCATAAACCAGGAAAGAGCAGTGGCTACTAAATTACGTTCAATACATAAATTAGTATAACGTGCATGTTATTCGTTCTGAATGCATTCAGTTTAAAAGTATATATTTAAATAAAACTGATCTCTTAAAGAATAATCACTGCAAGCGTGTCTTATGTATTGATGCCAGTTTACACAGACCGTTCTTTCCAATTAATTCGGTGCCGGGTATACAGAATCAGTAAAAGGTATAAAATCAAAAAGCAAAGAAAACGTCCCAAGGGTACAAATTAGATGGTTTCCCAGAAAGCCCAGCACTTCTAAGAATATGGCAACGATAAACTACACGTAACCGACTGCTAATGGCAGCATACGTGTATATAGTTCCTGTGAGTTTCGCTTGTTTTTTCGCTGACATGCATCCGGTGTCGGATATAGCACGAAAATATATCTCAAATGTCAACAAACTATACATGGCACCAAGCTATGACGCCTTTTCATCGACCAATAAAACATGAAAACGAGAAAATAACAAAACGAAATCTCGGAGCTATATTAATGCGCATCTTCTTTGAATATGAACTCGAATTACGGCTTTGCGAATTTACGCTATTTAACTAGTCATCTTAATGGTGATTTTGAACTTCCATATGGTAGGTAGCTATCATTGATTCATCGGCCATACGTCATCATCGCTGATTTCCAGCAAAGAGTCGTCCAAAAAGGACGCCTTGTAAAAGTCGATTTGTGAAGGGGGAAAGTAGCACCAACTGATGTCATAATATCCCTAACAAGTGACGTCCTATTTTCATATTCCTCATAACGTAAATTCCTCATTTTCGCATTGCATGACGTCAAAACGTCATACACAGCACTGATTATTTAAGTGCATTCGATTTTCAACCCTATAATTAATTGATCATTAAAATGGTTCTCAAGAAATATTTAGTATACGTAGAATTGTACTGATTAGTTTATGGTTCGATTGATCTCACGCAGATTCGTTCTACTTAAGCAATTTTTTGCATGTTATTGGACTCTTAACTGCTTTTCAAAAAGAGATGGTAGCCAACTAATAAATTACCGACATGGGGATTTCACCCCAATATCATATCCTCCACATGACATTTTCTCGCTGACAGTAGGCATATCAGAGTAGAAATAAATTTGTATCATACTAATGTACAGTGTATATAAAGCAAGTTTCAATGGTCAAATTTCATTAATAAAACTGCTTTTCTTCCCTCAACACCGTCAAATGCTGCGCATCCTGTCAGTACACTTAGCTACATTAAACGTGTTTACGTTGATATTTGGAATATCCCTCTGAAATGGAACTTGTTATAACATATGTTGATATCGACTGAAACCATCGATTGATCGAAACGTCCATTTAGCCAACTGAAAATGGCGTAAGACGGTCAGTGATATTTCTTCCAATTTAACAGGTAGTACCTTTAAAACGCCATACTTGGAGCATGTGCTGATTGTCACACCAAAAAAGGGAGGTTGCCTTACGGGTTAACTTTTAACGATTGGTCTGTTGCGCGGTATTCCTGCAGAGTTAATGACCTTTAAAAATCAAGATTTTCACACACGTTACTTAAACTCAGGTTTCTTTCTGTTGGCGCTCCAACAAGTGTCGTCGCACGTGCTATGACGTAACTTGGCACGCGCTAGTAGTCACATCTTCTAGAACTTCTAGATAGAACTTCAAGACTAGATAACTTCTAGATCTTCTAGATATTCCTCAATTAAGAACGTCGCCATCTTTAAATTCACCTGATTTACACGTTCAGTTAATCCTGTGTTCTCTCCTAAGAAACGGTTCTAGCTACTCTTTTCAAGTGGAAATTGCACTTCGTTCGGATCACAGCGCCTGCAAACGAACCACTGAGAACAACCACGTGCTGCTCCGCCCCCAAAACTGAGGTCGGCCAGTTGCACCATGCCCGGTTAAAAGCCCGGTTTCAAAGCCAGATGTTCTCCGTTCTCGCTCAAATGGGAGAAGGTATTGGGTCAAAAAGACGCTCACCCTGATCTTCCTGATGGCACTACTTCGCAACTTGCAACGACCAGCCAAGAGCCAGGACGATCATGGCCTTACCGCCGATGGTGCAACTGTCAAACCCCGAATCCCATCATGCACCACTTACCGACATTGCCATCAGCGTGCACACCGAAGACCAACCAGCTGACAAGCAAGATAGCGGGCCAGGGCGAATTCATGGCAGTGGCCTTAGGCTAGCCGAGCAGCAGCTTCTCATTCCTCGCCCATGTCTAGAGCGCACGCGAACAACCGAGTTAGCCCTTGACGGTCGATTAGTTAACGGTCACAAGCACAGCGGGGGTGTATCCTCGTCCCGCAAAACGCGAACGAAGAAGGATCCTCGGAGGTAAGACGGAATCAAACGCAGGAAGAGGATCTCGTTTCGCTTTTGTTTCGCATTTAGGCTGCTCTGCTTGCTGTTGTTGTTGAGTGGCAAGGCAAGAGAGCCAGAGGAGCTGAAGCAGAGATACTCTCGCAGGATAGATGGCGTTGGAGCATCATCTGCCGTACGCTGGTTGCTCGGGCAACCACCGCGATGACGTCAGCCAGTAGCCCGGATGCGAACGTCACAGCCGGCGGAATGCCGAGTTGCACGCTATTCTGCTCCTGCGTGGGTGGCCAATCTATTTCAGTAGTGCCACGGCAAATCGATCGGAAAGTTCAAAATGGGCGGCGGTGGAGATGAGGCAGCAAGGATGGTGGACGCCAGGAAGCGACACATCCAGGGCGAAAAGAGCACCGCGTGAAGGGCGGCGCTGCGAGCGCCGAGCACGAGGACTCGACGACTTCCGTTTTCGCACGCGAAAAGGACTTCCGGTCCAACTCACGGCACGGTGTGGATCGCAGCTGAACAATGTTTTTTTTTGGAATAATCAATGCTTGTTAAGAAAAATAGAACAAAAAAAAACAGGAAGGATTGGGAACAGAGCATCAGGTGTCCAATGTTATATCGTTATCACATGATAAACGAGGTCATATAAATCAGTGGATTTTCTAGCTTGGTGATCAATTTCTAAGACATCTTAATGACGGTTGTGCAGAAACCAGCATGCCTCCCTGGTGGAAAGATCGCTATAAATATATTCAATACAAATATACTGATGGAATACAAATAGCCTTGATGGAAAACTATTCTGTGGAGGATTTTAAGATTTTTAGTGGTAGGATAACTTAAGTTGATGCTTTTTTTGTCCAGGCGTTCTAAACTTAGGGTTCATGGATAGATTTCAGGGAATCCGTGACCTGACATGAAATCTGTACATTTATCTTAACTTTCCTAAATTTAAATAGGAATGCTATGCTAGTATGGTATTTAAGCAGCTTAATTAACGTGTAAAATTGTGATGGTGTATACGAGTTTTATATGAACGTCATCAAGCTCTTAAAATAAACCGAATTAACTATATATCAATAAGAACAGATATTTATGCATCGTAAATTGCTTTTGTTGATGCTTCATTACTGAAGGCGTAATTTTATTGGTACGTGTCTTTTTTCAATCCTCGTAAGCGTATGAATTTTATTTTATGCATTTAAAACTATTATTCTGAGAAGGGGTCCATAGCACAAAAAATGTGCAGTATAATATTTCAAGGATTTCAATTTTAATGAGTACTGCCTTTTGGGAGTCATTTTGTTCCACTATGAGCCATGTTAAGTGTCTCAAACCAAAGAGGCGTTGCATTACGCCTCTGCCTTCACCCGCCATGCCGCGGCGGGTTGCTGAGGGCGTTGGGTTCGATACCCACGCTATGACGCCAACACTGTGAGCGTGTGTGGGTGTTATTACGATATTTATTAGATAGCAAGTCGGTTTCAACCATTTCTTGTTAAATAATTCCCAAACATTATTTATAACACTTCAACTGGGTTTCACTGATTGATTAGCAGACGTCTGAGATGGAGTAAAGTCGACTAATTCACTGTCATCCCGATTTTCGCTACTTTGCCGCTAGATGGCGCTGCTCGTAATCAAAAGCCTTCATACCTGGTCCAGTGGTGTGTGTGAATATCACTTTTACCCTTCAAATAAACTATTTTGGTTTTCCGCATTTTGCCTTCCATGTACATATAAATGAAAATTTAATGAGGCATCCGAATAACGATGAAAAATGTTCTGTGGAAATTTAATCCCACGCTGGGAATTGTATCCAATATAGGCCTACATTTTGATCTAAACTCGTAATTCAGTAATTGCTCATTTTCGGGGGCCTAAAATTATTTTAAAGGTTTTAAACTGTTGCTAGCCTAATAAGAACACTAGTATCAGTTTTTACTGTAATAAAGAAAGAGGTAGTTCTTCGTCAAAAATATTGGAATTTAGATATGGGAAATCTATTTGACCGATGCCTACATTGCTTTTTTTTGATATTTTCCTAAATTTTCTCATCATTATACCAAAGCTATACAAGCAAATAATATTTATTCTATTTGACTGATTATTAAGTACTTTAATTACCTACATTTCAAACAATGAGTTTTTAATGAGTGATGTCAACTCGCACAATCCATTGCGTACACGTATTTTCAGGAGCATGTTATTATCATGGGATTGAGATTAGTTGAATTAAATGCCATGAAAATCATTATTTCACATATTCTCCATAATTTGTAGGACTTTTTTTTACAAACATGCATGCAGCTTTAAAAAAAAAGACGTACAGTAAGTAGTTCTTCGTCAAAATTCGTCAAAACACAAACTTTGCTATCTATAGAGGTAATTGTTGAGAGAATTTTTATTTAGTCATCGCTTTCAAAGATAACCGCCGAATTAATTCATAAATTAATTAAAACGGTTAAAATGAAATTGGTTCAGTTTATGCCCGACTATTCGAATTCACAGTAGTCTGACTGACATATCGATTGACCAATGAAGTTGACAGCTAGCCATTCGTTTTATTGCGGCTTAAGCCTACTTGTAATGACCCTTTCACCATAATCCACATGGCACGCAATGAGCCCTGTTTATTTTATGATACCGATTGTTGCATTATAAATAAAGCGGTAGACATAGTTTGGATAATAATAACAATTTGATCATCAGACATGGAGTCGTCCTTGATCTACAAATAAAATCAATATCAGGGTTGTCCTTAATTGCTCTATGAGCATTTGGATATTGAGTGACATAATTCACCACATCGGAATTTACAATATATAATACGAACAATATTCTTCCATTTTTTTTCTAAATGACGGTTGCATGGACATCGTACATGTAAATGTACCAGCTAGCCATTCTTTCGATTTTCTTCATTTAAAATTCGCGATAAACCCTGCGCAGCATACCCATAATTACGATATACATTTTTTTTTCTAAATTAGCGCCTAATTTCGGGTACGAAACATGGTTGCTGTGCAGCACATTGCCTAAGTACATGACTATGACGCTTCTGCTACGTGCTGTTCAGTAACAGAAATCAATAGGATCCGAAGCAGACCTAATATGACAAGAAATGATTTCAAACTGTAGCACCAGGTCAGTGGGAACCTTGAAAACATGAAACAATGCCTAGAAACCTTGTTCTTGAGTGACAAATAACAGTTTTAATACAACGATAGGTTTATTTTCTCTATTTTAAACACTAATACGCCGTACTCCGAATTGCTGCATTACTATTTTTAAAAAATCGACATAAAATAAGAACATTTTAATAACTGGTCTGATGAGAATGTGTAACTGCATAAAATAAAAAGTATTTTTGTAAATTTTGCTAATTTTAGATTGGAAATGTTGGATGGATATCTAAATGAACCGATTTGAAATGCCCTTTAATAATAACCGGGCAATAAGTCAGACAATTAATCGCTTAAATTTTTTTTTGAACTGTCAATCACGCACTGACCAAGTTGACCAAATGATGAAGCTGACCGATTTCAACACACCATTTTTACTCTTTAATGCGACTGAATTTATTTTTAGAATTCAAAACGACGAATTTCAACACATGAATGCGAACTGCTTCCTGTTAGTCTCTGCATTTAAAACCCGAAATTGCACAGTTCAAAAGACTCACCCAGAGGTCACTTTCACAAAACTCATTTCTACCCACTCCACTTAAGCCCACGTTAATTAGATGAAAATGAGAAAATTAGTTCGCATATTTTCTCATCCTTTACTTGGCCATAACCTTTTCGTTACAAAACGCAAACTTACGATCGCGTCTTAACTTTAATTTAAAGACATTCGGTAAACTTGTCACGACACATGACGTCATACGTCATCCATCAGCATCAATTACGTGTTTAAACACGTTAGTTTTGCGCTTGACGTGGAAATTATACGAATTACCAATTCTTCTAGTATTCGTGGATTTTCTTTGTTTTTTTTATTATTATTATTAAATCGATCGAAATTCCCTTTACGCTTAAGAGTGATTTTCAACAACGTATAATTAAGTTTTGTTGTCCAAAACACGATGAAAGTTTTTTTATATTCACATGGGCAGGGTTTATCCGGACAACAATTGCTGTTATCGATTCAGTGACGGAATTTTATGAAAATACACATAATTTACTTTTGCTTATTAAATACAGTATGTATCAGTCGTACGAGATTGACGACCGATATTACAGTTCAACTGAATTTCATCGGATCAGTTATTTTGTCAAATGACGCGATAATAAACTTTTGCGAAACAATTCCCTAAACTTACAGGTTCAAAATAATATTAACACGAATCGATAACAAAACTGCATTAAAGTAAATTAAAGTAAATACCTTGATAATTAAAATTCTAAATTGTTCAATGATTAAAAAAATGACCATAGTACAGACTCAACTTTTTTTTCGAGGACTTTAATGACCTAAATTTCAATCGATTATGTTTTAAGGATCGAACTTTGAGCATGCTTTGCTGATTCTCGGTCATTTAGTCGGTTTTAATCCACTCCACGGTCACGGTCATCGCAAAAAAAAACCGCCTAAACACTGCGCATGTAATGCTTAGTTATCAGCGATGAAATAAAGAGCATACTGCAGTTCCAATTATCGATTTTAATTGAAGGTTTGTTAGCGCGTTTCCTTCACTGATTATCCAACTCTATAATGGCAAATGTCATTAGATGATACGCTCGGTGTAGTTTATTGTTAATTTTATTAGTCGATTTCAGGGGAAAAAAGTTAATTGCACATAGGCCTATCATGGCTAGATCGGGTTTACCTTGAAACGTCATTTTATAGGAATGTCCATTATTAAGGGTCGTTTACAATGAATGTCTGGGGTGTGTGGGTGGTGCTCACAAATATCTAATTTTATATGGACGTCCTTTATACGGTCCCTTATTGTTTGGCCAAAACGTCTTTGCTAACAACTAACGGGGAAAATTTCCATGGTGATAAAATTAACAGCGGCTAAATAAGCTACACTGTACGTGCAAACAACGCAACTTTTAACAACTAGGCCTACTATGAGCCTCATAAACCATTATCGTATCGAATCATTTCCGTTATTAATGATCTTTTTTATTTTTTTTAATCTGTTATTATTATTATTCCAGTCCCGTATCCAAGTTCTAGTCTTTTCTAGTCATTAAATTCTTGTATTTGAGAAATGAAAGCGCGCTAACCTTTGTAAGCTGTATAAATAAACGCACGCCATTATTACACGATCTTGAAGATAACAAGAAAAATAATAAATTGTAGAAAGGTACGACTGACACCTGTTCTTTAACGCATTTATCGCATGCATGAACCTCAGTACGGAATGCCCCATAGATAACGATGAATTATTTTTTGTAAGTTTTTGTTCACAAATATTAACACTGAACCTTTGGTTTCGATTACGCATTATGTTACAACGTTATTCTTAATGTTCACTTCCCAAAGGTACATGCGGCAGCTGTTCGTTTGTTTAACGAAATTATACATGTACATGTATTTCTTAGCCACCAGCTTGTTGTGAATACATTATTGACCTGAGTAGTTATAACCGTTTGTTAACTAACACAGACATTTAACAAGACAACTAAACTCATAAATCAAACAAAACTAAACATGTTGCGGTTATTTCACTAATTAACAATTGTTCTACAACGTAAAACTTGCCAAGTGACGTCAAAGCATGTGACGTTGCACATGCCACGGTACTTTAAAGAACCAACACTCATGTGACATAAGGAGCCGTTCATAAAGGACGTCCACCACAAATTCGACCATTTGACCTTCTGCCTTGTCCCAAGTAGAACAAGTGATGCTAGTCGAATTATTTGGACAAAAATGGCCTGATGCTGACTAGAAAATAGATCAAATACTGATTTCATAACGTTCCTAATACGAGCCCGCCTATTTCTATACTGAAAGACAGCAAATTTCAATATCAAATAAGGTCACATTAAAATTGACACATTTACACATTAAGAGACGTCAACATTGAAATGACATTTATGTCTATTTGAGCACATTCGATATTTTACCTTAAAACTGAACGGCCGGTGGCACCAACAAAAGTTAAGCAAAACTGCAAAGCCCAAGGTAAACCTCTATTTAACCAAGGAAAATAATTGTATTATAGCAGGTTAGCAGTTAACCCAGCCATTAGGTAATATAATGGAATTTTCCCAGAATTCGTAACTATAACATGTTATCTCCATATTTACTATACCTTGGGTTAAAAATCCGTATAGTAAAATGGTGCAACAAAAAACATTAATCCATAGGTCAACCTGTGGTTGTAGGTAACCCCAAGTAATCGAACCTTTTATTTAACCTACAATGGTGCAATTGGCCCTAAATTGGGGGAGGTATACAGTACGAATTGATAGGACGGGATGACGTCCATTGAAAGTAAAAAAATACATGTACCTCCAGGAATGTACATGTATGTTCACAAACTGTTTCGGTCGATGTGCCAAATGGGGTGAGTGAACGTAATTAACAGGTTGATTGTGAATCCCCATCTCTTCTTCAACGTCAGACATACAATGTACTTATGGGCGTCCCCCACCCGCTACACCAGCACCCACCTCGGAAGACTCACTACCCTCATTTCCTGACCAAAACAGCCTTTAGTTATAGGGTTAACCCCAATGAAACCGTTTATTAAATTCGTGAAAAATCCACTCTGCCATCCTTGCCTTTGTCACTCAGAAACTGTTTCCATTTGAGCAAACTTGAGTGAAGAGTTTGGTGCAGTTAACCCTAAACGACATAATTAAATCACTCCAGTTTCCAACGAAATAACACTCGTGATTCCCAATTACTCGTTCTACTTAATCACTCTTGATGATTTCGATAATTTAATAAAGCCATTTTCATGTTTCAGCGCGTTCATTAGTCGCCGGTTGAAACTTGAAAAAAGTTAATCACACTTAACCGAAAGCGAACCACGCGTTGACTGAACGCATATTTGATGTTCCACTAAGTATTACTCTCTTCAGGCCACTCATCCTGAACACGAATTGCCACTCACCGATATTTGTTCAAAGGGTTGTTCCTATCGTGGTAAAGCCCTTTGCTGACTGATGCCGCCTTTGATACTTGCAGAGAGAACATTCATATGAAATTATGAAAATATATCACTGATGACGTCAACGGAGCGTTTGATAAGTTAGAGTGCATAGGAGCGTGTGGCTTCAACACGGTTTTCAAATTTGTCGAAAATTGAACACTTGTTTCTAGGAACCTTTCACCAGCACATATAGTAAAAAAACAGGAATCATCGCGTGATATGGAAAATTCAGATCTTGACAACCTTGTTTTGGCATTCTTTGAATTTTTTAGCTTTTCGAGTTTATAATATAAACTTCATCCCAACAGCACTAGACGTCTAGGAAGGCCTTTCATAAAGGACATTCATCAAAATGTCGACATCTAGACCCCCTCACTCACCTCGCCTCTCTACGACTCTAAAGTGGCACAAGTGTTCTAACTGACGTCAGTTAATATAAATGTATATGGGAAAAAATGTCAAAAAATGACACCGACATTGGGGTACACGTACATGTATGTTGGAAGATTGGTAGACAAGGTCTTGAAAAATTTAACATAAACGAAACTAATGGATCTTGAACGTCACTTAATGCCGCTAATACATGCATATGTCCTCCTGTTTCTCCCCTAATTACGTCAAATTTTGATCAACTAATGTCACATACAATGTATTCACGTAATTTGACTTTAAAATTTAATATGAAAGTCATCAATTTTAGACCACCATTTAACCTTGTGCACCTTATACAGTGTAAATAATGGAACATTAACTCAGGAATATGCTAAAAAAATAATAAATAAATCTCTTTTAACGTTCTGTACTGTTAACAGATCAGTATATTAGGTGAAATTGGATGAGAAACGACGTACTTTCTCATTAATTTGGGTGGAAAATGATCAATAAACAACACCTTTATGCGACGGAGTGAACAAAATGACGGACAGAATGAAACAGTATTTAAAACGTCATGACTAATTTATATTAATAATAACGAATGACTGTACTGTGAATCTTTAATTCAAATGGTATCAGTTTGATGGGGCATTCATAAATCAACCCTGTCATTTTATGTCAAAGTAGGTACATGTAGCTCCCTTTGAACCTTTCAATTTCAGTTATCATTCGTATCGGAATTAATTTTGGCAGCAACTTTACATGCACACGTATAACCTCTTTATTCGATCCAAAGCTACATGCTTAAGTTCTTCCGGAATTAACGACAATTTAAAATCAGTTTTAAAAAAAGTTTAAAAAAACGTGTACTTTATAAACCGACAGCTGCGTTTCAGTGGCAAAATATTGTGGGAAAAACAGAATGGTTTTAAGAATGCTTCCAAGAATCACTCCGACTAACATTGTAAGGAGGAAATGGTTATCATTTAGTTTTGATGCCGATGCCGATAAACGTAGAGGAAATCGAATATTGGTTGCCATTAGGAGGCTAATTTTGAAACAATAATTTAGCTGTTTGGACATCATTTCTTATACTTTGACTTGCGATCATATATCTAAGGAATTGACAAACTTCTATTGACAACTTGACAGTGACATTCAAATAGGCATTCAATGAGGTCATTTTGATTGCTATTTTCTTTCGTCAGCGGGTCAGTCATTATTTTTATCCTCAAGGTCGATCGGTAATCATCTTAAATGATTGCTATTTTCTTGATTTTTCGAGAAAATCAGTATTTTTCGGCATATACATTATTTTTACATGTACATGTAGTAAAATAACCATGGTCGTTTTTTTTATATTCTCCCTTCGATCTTCAGTGAAAATTAACCTGTGCATGTATGTCCATCCGTTTGTTTTCCTACAAAACCTGATCTTTCTCCCAAACTTGTTTAGGTTGTTCAAATTACCAGTTCATTTTTATGAAGTTATTTTTTTTAAATAATCGAGAAAACGAGAGCTCGGCTTGGAATAATGTGAGATACAAAATCTAGTATATACTAAATTTGGGCGTCATTTGAAGTATTTTACATATTACAAGCAAAATGCTATTTTGTTTTTATTTTGATTCACTATAATGATAAGTTGCATATGAAATGGTTTTATATTATTATGAAACTTACAGTATTATTAATTACATGTATTTTCTCAAGCAGATCATAAAGGTACTAGCTGTCATGTGCATAATAAATTACAGCAAATAAACGTTAATCCAATTTGACGTCACGTGTGAATTTTTTTTGATAATTGAGTGTTTTTTTCCTTTTATTAAGATTTTTTTAGTTTTCGTTTCACCTTTTTTTCTATCTTTTTGTGTTTCTTCCTCATACGATCAATAAGTTGCTTTTATATTTCCACTTAGTTTGCAGTATTATATTTTCGAGGGTTTTTTCTTCACAAATTCGTGAATTTGAAATACAGTACTTTTTTTTATTAAATACAGACTGTAGATGAAAACCGTGCATTCAAGTGGCCTCTTAGCCTTATTATAAGCCTCTTAAACATGTTAGTGCTAAATGAAGCCTAATTGTGTGTTTATTTGAAAGCACTTAGGAATAGTAATTTGTCGATCGCTAAGTATAATAATACAATAATTAATTAACGAAGCCGGATTGAAGCGAAATTCTGATCTTTATATTTCAACACGAATTTATCGCAAAAGTCACTTTTCCATCTTGTCATATACATATACATGTGTATGTGTAGAAGAGCATGCATCCGAAGCGTGTGTTTCCAGGGCTTGATACAAAAAAATATGGAAATTGATAAGACGGCATGCAACGTACTATAACGTGATAAACAAAGACCTTAGAACGGACGAAATTACATTACGATCAACCTAGGATGTTTAGGTAAAACAATAAAGCTTACGCTAACATTAAAAAAAACAATCGTTCATTTTGCTAAGGTAATCTTTTTCAAATCCTCGTATTTTGACCAAGGCAACTTTCCCCCTCCCCAATCATTGACACTTTTCTCACAAATCCTCTTGCTATAACCTTCTTGACTCCAATAATTCAGCTGAAACCCAAATTTGTCGAAATCGGAATTTTTTATGGATACTTACTGTAGTTTCTCTTGGGTAATTTTGGATTTCGAATGCTCTGATAAAAATATTTTATCAAATATATTTCCTTAGTGGACGATTCCGAAATCAAACTTATGAAATAAAAGTACAACACTATATTTGAAGCGTGCCAAACAACAACTGATGGAACCTTGTCAGTGCTCCGGTATAACATGTTTTAGATCACTGTGTTTTGAACGTTTATTGGGTGTGCAATACGTGTGGCACACACGACGAAATGGACAAATTTCGATTAAAAAAAACACTGTTTCACTGAGTTCTCGTTTCTGTTTTAGTAATTAACGTTAATGATGTACATCGTCTGAAATTGTCGTTTGGACGAAATCAAATTAGTGTAATCTAATTCTTGTACGCATCTATTCAGCTTTTTCCCCTCTCCTAAAAACCTATATTTTTTCACTTGTTATGGTTTCGCATCCTTCATTTAATGCTGTTCTCAACTTTCAGTTTCAAAGGCAAAAACTGACATACATAACGGTTTATCATAACACCTATTTTTCATAGCAGAAACAGATAATAAACGAAAGTAAACCCGTTTACTTTGTTTATCTTCAATTGGAATTGTGTCACGTTTGGTTATCAATGAAACTGGCCAATTTAAAACCGATTAATATCTTTATTTTCGTCGCGTTTTCAAGACTAAGGTGAAGTTCCATTGTTGGGCATATCCATGGCGTATTTCGGTAAACATCACGACTAATTTCGATTGGATAACGAAGTTAATCGACAATAATCAACGGCGCAGTTTCTATATTCACTTTAAGGTAATATTAACTTTCCAAGCAGAACACTTGTAAATGGATTATTCTTAAAGAGTGCTAGCAGCCAGTAGCCTTTAATATACACGTAACCAGCCATTGCTTTATTACAATAGGTGCGTGGTTTATTGTTCCTATAATTTAAACCAAGCTATAAGAAAAATTATTTTAATGCCTGCAGCTTATGAGATAATTGCTTCTAGCTATATGTGCTGGCTAAAAATAACGGAAATTCGATGTTTTAATTACTCTTGCAGTATCTAACCTCCTATTCGACCAAGACAAGAAAATCAAATGTTTAATTACGGTTACCAGCGTCGCATTCATCGATATTCGGTTTCAGGTACAGAATCAAACGTTTAATGTTAAATGTGTCATATGAATATTAATCACTTACTGAATACGAAGCATTTCATTCATAACAATGGTTTGATTGGAAGTGAATCAGTAAATTCAGTGGCAGACCTTCGTTTCACCCCTCTTTAGCGGGGCAACATGTTTGTGACATTTTGACATTCTTTGATTTCTACCGAAAATCACAAGAAAAATGTGTGCGCACCTTATCAGTATTTACTATCAATACTTTTTCTTTCGGAACCCACCTTACGAGAGTCCAGACCGGAAATGCTGAAAATGACGTCAGAATTTAGGGTCATCCTAAAACTGTCGCTCATTTATAGTATCGGGGATTAGGGCAACGAATTAAAAACTAGGGTATTTAAGAGCGATTAGAGCGAAGACAGAACGGCATATCAGGGTATGACGTCATGAATTATTCCGTAGCCAGACATCTTGCCATAGTCCATAAATAACCTCCAGGTTAAAACGATTTCCCTATTAAGAAAATTAATTTCCTGAAATTACGGTCCAGGAATTACAAGCGCTCGTAAATTAAATCGTTGAAATAATAGATGCTTGTCATAGATTGAAATTGATGATATTTAAACTTGATCATAAAATCCCTTCAGAGGCCCTTTTCGAAAATTAATCAGTCGGCATATACACCCAAAGCGAATAAAACAAACATCTCAATTAAATTAATGATGAGAATTTAATGCATAAATTATTATTAAAACGGCTATTGAATGATTATTTTTTAAATAAACTATGCCAAAAGTTGAATATACAATCATTATACTCGATGATTACAATTATTTACGTGATGTAAATCTTAATAGCAGTTTTCAATGTTCGAAATATAATTAAACCAACATTTTAATGCTCAGTTCAATACATCTAAATAAATAATAGATATAGAATTCGTTATTAAAAAGTAACAACGAAAAAATATGAAGTTTAAATGTTATATATTTAACAACATTGGGCTATCTACTGTTTGTTAATACCTGAATAACAATGTAAGAGTTGCTGCAAAGCGAAATTTAGGAATAGTTAAGGGAAAGGTTGCATCTTTATTTACACTTAACACGTTAACACTTATTTACACTTTGTTTACACAGCACAGACATGCCATCCATGACCCATGTTATTTTTTTAATGTTTTATGTGCTTTTTGCCAAAATAAATTGAATAACGTCACCTGGACATCACCTAGGACAGGAAGGAGCATGGAGATAGTCCATTTTTAATCCAATATGGTTTACAATTTGTACGATAGTGGACTTCACGTTGGAGGGGGTGGGGGGAGAAGGTTGTATAAGTCCACTTTTAGATGGATGTCGTATATGGATGGCCCTTAATCATTCACATTCCGGCTACACCTTGGTTAGTTCTTGGGTTTTCCCAAACATTTTCTCGACTTTTCGGCAAAGACGTATGTGTCCAAAGGTCAGGGGAAAACTTAGCGGGGGTGACATCTGGACCACTGTCTGATATCATCACTGCGAAAGCAAGGCATTGCGAGAATTGATAAGCGCATGAAATAAGCCTCTCAAGAAACTGCACACTCTGCATTTTTTCTTCATAAATTGGTGCAATCGAAAACCGAATTTCGTCAATCAGGAAGGATCTCAGTCCTGAGAGGGTTACTTACATTCGCAGCAAATCTGACTTCGCCTTAATTCGATCGTAAAATCATACTTTCGTCTGTGACTGTGGGGATCAAGTGGGCTTAATATTTAGCGAAACTATATTGTGCCTGACAATAACTCCCATTTCATTCGTCGAGACTAGGAATATTATTTGTAACAGCGCACCAGATGTGCATCGCGACATTTGTATTTGGACAGACAGTCGAGGTCTGAACGAGCTCTCCATCGCATAATTTTTAATTCAAAGGCAGCAATTTAACCGAATTCATGTTGAATTTAGCGACGAAACAGCAGCGAAACAGTCGCGAAGGCACTCAGATATATCGATTGAGGACAACTTTCGAAGGTAAGTGGATTTAAAAAAAATTGGGCGAATTAACAGACTGCAAAATGATGTTAAAATAAATGGGGAAAAAGTGAGAAAACAGGCAAAGAATCTCTCTACATGTATGCAGCATAGTTCCTTATCGCTAAAGTGTTCTTGAACTAATCACCAGGATGATTCATACTCAGTTTAATATACAGTAGGGGTAGTCCACAAATCACGATCAAACCAACGAGGCCCAAGTTAGTTTGAAGCTACTTTTTTACTTGACAAGAATCGCACAATTTTAAATTATGAAAAGGAACAAATTTCATTAAACTCAATGCCTTTTATGGAAGGCCCCCCAATTGCCTCAATCAGGATTTGCTCATTTGCAATATCAGCATTTCTTAATGAAATCTTTGCATACGAAAGGAACGAAAACATTAAAGTCCATTAACTAACGAAAACAAATATGAAATTCCTATCATATTAATCATTGCCCTGGCAGATTCAACGTCTGAAGTTGCGGCCCGGATCAAGGATTACAATTTCACTGAAATAATGTATGCACAAATCCAGTTAATGAGTTTCATTGTCACTTACACCGTGGAACGTTCATGATTAATAAGACAAAGACACGAGTCTTACATTAACATTATTTTAATTGCGATGAATTATGGTGAAATAATGAACCACTTTTTTGCGAAATAATAATTAAGATTAGTTTTCTTAGATCACGAGCTAGTACACGTGATCTAAAAGTGCTCACTAAGTCCATGTATATCCTTCAATTATCCATTACAAGTATCATCAACTACTGTAATTCAAAGGCTGCAAATTCTACGGTATGTTTTATTGATAGTTTTTCTTTTGCTTGAAATTGTTAGCATTCTAAAATACTCAACGTGATTTCTTTATAATTCATGAACTAAGAACTCTGTACCCAACATTGATACAATTTTTGTCTTGCACAATGCACAGGAATTAATGTATGACGTCAAAAATGCATAATTTGTTGACATTTGATCTCATTTAGGGTTAATTTTTTACCACTTTCTAAATATCCATTTTAATGCAGATTCACTCAGAACTCTCCTGTCCAGCATGAGTCATGACTCAGAATTGACATTATATGGTTTTCCTCATTAACAGAGAACTGAATGTGATGTCATTTTTGTAACCAGATGCACATGTAAATGTAAACCAAAGCTGTTATAAAACAGGTGGGATTAGAGTAAAAGCATTTACGCAAGGACTGATATTTACAATAAGAGAAAAAGGCTCTCCGCTCATTGCAGGTGGCGCCACTGTACCAGAATTAACAGCTCATGGATCGTGGCATTTAAAGTCGTGACAATATGACTATTTTAGGAATATTTTCAAGTAGGCTACATGTACACTGATATCATGGAATACTGCTTGGTGAACAAAGTTTCTGGAATAAACTGGAGTGCTGATTAGTTTGCACTGACCTGAAAGGTCATGTCGAACTCGGCAATAAGAAATTTGGTCATGGAAATGCAGGAAAAATTGAGTGTTTTGCCGATAGTATAGCATTTCATACTGAGCACTGTAATAAACACCGAAAACGTTATACCCTGAGCATACATCTCGTTCGCGTTCCGAAACGAGATCCGTGCGTCTGGTGTGTCCGTGGTATTAGGATGGCGAACCCGGGTTTCTAAACCAAGTGTTGGCCAGGCGAACAGACTTACCACTAAGCCAAATCCAGTTCGGTTCGCCTTATCCGATGTGGCGGAGGTAAAAGTTAAGTTTTCACTTGTCAGTGTGTCATGACATTCATAATCGACATCGTGATAGCGCATGTCGTGACATGTCACTGCCGACTCAATATTGTCACACAAAATCAAATTGAGTTTAATATCTAAGTGAATTCGCAGTCGATCCCTGATGGATCGGATCAACCAAAGTTTATCAAGACATGTTCGCAAAAAAACAGTGATTCTCACTCGATTTAAAATGTGTACAATTGCAGACTCATTATGTACAAATTTATTTTCACATTTTTGCCTCAAATACTTATTATAACTGCTCAATTTATTATTTCCCAGGTAGAACTAATTGTCCACTAGTCTGCGTTATTTTAAAAAAATATATACATATATAATTATAAATAATAAATTTAAAAAATGCATCATGACATTATGACATTAAAAATGACAAATAGCTCTGACCCTAGTGAACAACCAATTCTATACTGAGGAATATAAATTTAGGAATTATAACAAGTATTTAAAGCAAAAATTAAGGCCGCCATTTTAGATCGGCCAGGCTTCCACTTCAGGCGATATCTGCAAACAATGTGGAATTGTCATGACCTTTGATGACACCTGGAATCTCGTTAAAAAAAACACCTTCCCAAACCCCTTACATAAAGCTACGTTTTTTGCAAATATGCAGAAAGATGATAGGAAAATACGAGTCGGCTGCCAGCGCCATCTTTTGCCAACATTCTCGTGGGGGTTGGCATTAGGTGTGATCTTTAATTCTCCAGAAAAAAAATGCGCATCACTGATATTACACTTCTGTTCAGGCGTGGTTCAGCATTTATGGTGCAAATAAGATCACACCTTCACCGAGCCTGTATCGGGGTCAATGTAAAAAAAACAATATCACTACTAGAGTGAACATTTAATTTCGAGTTCAAAACCCGACATTCATAGTGAAACAAAAAATTCAACTTCGTTGAAATGTTTTCCAAATAAAACGAGCTAAACAAGACCGCCCAGGAAATTAAGTGCTTTTTATCATACTAAAGTGATCGTTGATAACTCCACGAACATTCCAAGCACTGAATATGCTATTTGTTAACAATGCTATCGGAGCTGAACAAATGGCGCATGGCCATAGCATTAAAACATTTTCCAACTAAAATTGCATGGAATTTGCGCTCTTTTTTCACAAAATGTTTGCTTAGAAACACTTTTCACAAAAGACATTGTCTGTATTGTGTGCGGCGGAACCATGTTAACATAAAGTTTACACAAAAACAACAAGGAAAATACGATGATAATGTTACACATCCAGATGGATCATTTTGTATTAGGGGCCGTTTATAAAAAAAAGTCTATAAAATCGACTTTTTAACACTGACACGTCCTCCCTATCTTGATCGAAATGCTGATGTCATTATGTCCTCAAATGACGTTAGTTTCAATCTAACATGACGTTGCATTTACATATGAAATGACGGAAAATCTAGTGTTCATAACGAACATTATCATTGGAGCTTATCATTAACATCATTTACGTTTACCCACCCAACTTTAGAAACAAGACCAAAACCCGATATCATATTAATCAAATGTGTGTCCCTAGTATGGTTCGTCCTATTTCTATTTGGAATGACGTTAAATTTAAAGTAACATGACGCTAAAATTATTAATTTCAGAACTTAACTTTCCCCCCTTCCCCATACCTCGTCACAATTAGTAGAGCAAGAATTTGGACAAAAACCATGGTACGCTGAATACAAAAAAGGGCCAATCGAATGTCCCTAACATGACCCACCTATTTCCATATGACATCAAACTTCAATCTAATATAAATTCCACATAACATTATAGGGTAATTTAATGTTCATGTACATTTAAGTGACTTTTTAGTACTTGTCTTTTAAGCACCTCTCGCGCAGGACAAAAAGTGGACGTCCAAATGTGCTGACCTCTAGCCTCTTTAGTCCATGATCGTCCTAATTTTGTGGCTTCTTCCTTTCCCTAAAATTCGACGTCCTTGATGGACGGCCCTTAAAGGTGCAAGCCACGAACAATTAACACACCTGTCCAACCATTCCCAGGTGCAAAGGGTGCACCATGTGGGCAATTGACAATGGTGATATCAAATGCCAAACAACTCCACTTGCATAAAACTACCGCTTCCCACTCGCGTTTAGAATGTTAACAAGATGGCCGTCATTATGATTTACTGCCAAGCACTTTCATGTTTAATGGCTAGGAACTACGTAATTCCATAGGAATTTTTACCTATTCCTACCTCTACCTCATTTTTGGAAACTTTCCATCATTTTCGTTGCAGAATTTGCATCCCTTTCCGAGCCCCTCAGACACCTTGCATTTCAGTCTGAGGATCTTTATATTTTTTTCACGTCTTCGAATTTCAAAATGAGACATAAAAATAAATGCGATGCAAAAACATAAAAATTAGTGGATGGAAAAAAAGGTTTCCTTCAGGGTCTTCTTGTGCTCGAATCTCATCTATTTGAGACAATAGATTGTGGACCAATTAAGGAGGCCTATTAACGATGGTCAATGAGTTCACTTGCTACCCTAATTAGCGTTGTTGTGGTCAAGGTCTTGATACGATATTGGACAATAGCGTTGGTCGCCTTATATTAATTACGCCCTGTCAACAGTGCAATCGCGCCGCTGATTTTAATTGCGATTTTTTTCCCTAAAACTCGAAAATTAATGCAGTGTGAAAACAACTCGACCACTGATAATGTACTCGTTTACTCAAGACTGTGATACCCGAATTAAATACATACTTAACGATGGAAACTTTTTCTGAGATGGATAATGTTTATAGTTTTCAAGGTGCTCATAAGGAAGTGCACACAAATTACGTCACGCCTGTTCCATGTAGTGACTAGATACGTCCTTTTTTGAGCAGTATCAAAAACACAATTGATCATTTGAGACTGTAAAATAATTTAAGGATGGCATTTTATCTAATGAAAATTTCCCTGATTTTTTCCATGAAAATTTGAAATTTCCTCGACTTTTCCAGGTTGTGCCTACTTCCCTGACAATTCCGTGTTTTCCAGATCAAAGGAAATATATATTTACAGTCTTTTGGGGACGTTCGACTTTCGACCTTAAAAGTAGAAAATTTAATGAATCAATTATAGGAGGTTTTTTTTAATAATAATAACGCCGTCCTAACCTTAAAATAGAAAAGATTGACCAATAAGTGACTTGAGGCCATCCATTCACGTACATAAAAATGGATGTTTACTGTGCATTCATGTACTGCAACAACAATTATTTTTCTTAGATGACAATTATTCCTTCAGTTTGATTCCCAAATTACGTTATCTCGATTATGTGCAAATCAAGATTTGGGTGGGTCAACACGAATTCGCAAGCAAGGGCGTATTTTTATGGTTGTCCTTTCTGACAACAATAAATACGTTTTCGGGCATGCGAAAATTCAGGACCCTGTGGTTACTAATACATATGCTAGTGGACAGTCACCATTGCGATTCGTGAAAACAGCAAGAAACATAGTTAATGATAATAGCTTCTGAGGGGATTCGTCCTTACGAGAATATTATATGACGTCACTGAGGAGTCATTAATGACATACAGTATAGCGATAAAAATTTGCTCCTTTTAAAAGCCATGGAACTTCGCAGGTCATGGTGATGCCTACGTTGCTGCCACCTGCAAACGTGCAAGAGGCATTGGAACTCATTGTATGTGAAAAAAAAATAATCAAGCACGACCACCTAGGCATGTTTTTGACTGTCACAATTTTTTGGGGTTGAAAAAGGGAAGGAAATAAGGTTCATGCAATGTGGAAAGGGGAACACTAAGTAACATGGAATTATATATTAACTTATAAGAGAATATAAACTGACGTTTTCTTTCAAATGAACGATTTTGAAATTGTTCACATTTACAAACACCTACATAGTGAATCACTAATCTTTTTTTAAAAAAAAATTAGCACGAGAAAACTATTTTCCGACAAAATAGTATAATAGGAGTCTGTGAAAGTTGCATGCCAGGGCATTGTCGCTATACAGCGAGACAGATTCGAGAGAAAAAATAGATGAGAGGGTCATCCATATTGTTCGTCAGTTGACTAAAAATTACATTGGCGAATTCCGATCAACTCCAGAAGTCGAGTTTTCACGTGGAATCAAGTCACGACAATGAATGTCTCAGTAAACAAAAAAAAAACGATTTTTTTTCGCTTTCACGTAGGAAAAAAAAAGTATTTTATTATAAAGAAATTCAGTTAAATTTCCCGAATTATATATTTGAAAAATAATTTTTTAAGGAGAGGGCTGACTAAAACTTGCATGTCTGATGCTCCCTGCTTAGAAAAAATCAGTCAACTCAGTCCAGTTTTCAGGTGACATTAAGTTACGATTTATCGTCATGACAATGAATGTCACGGCATTTATCTTATTGAAAACTAAAAATAATGTATATACAGTAAGGTTAAAAATACAGTAAAGTCAGTCATATAAAAATGTTTGACAACTTTTTTTTAGTTTTCATATATGAAAAAATTGACATGTTTTAGTATTTTTTTTCAAATTATTTTTTTAAGTAAAGGGCCGTGTATATTGTCCGTCGGCCGACTAAAAATTGTATGGCTGATACATTTCTTGGAGAAATTCAGTTAACATCAAAAGTCGAGTTTTCAACAACATCAAGTCACGATTTATTGTCATGACATTTATCTTTGTGAAAACCCAAGAACAGTTTTTATAAAAATATATACATGCATAAACAATGTTGATGTCATCAATTCATTTTCGTTTTCACATAGAAAACTTACTGAACTGATTTTTAGTAATTTGTTTCCTAATTAAATATTTCAAATAAATTTTTTTTTAAAAGTGTCATCGTTAGGCAAACTCTTTCGTTGACAGGCGCAGAATGCTATAGATAAATTCGCCACCGAATCGAAAGCGAGGTAAAAAAAAGTTTCACGTCCCAGTAAAGTCCTGGAACAAAGGGCGAGTTTAAGCCCGGGTGCCTTAAAATGATCCAATTGAAAAATCGATTAGGGGGTGCCGCGTTATATCTGCGTGATGCCGCAAAAACAGCACGAATCGATTCGCTGTCCCGGGGGCTGAAATCGACGCCTATTCGTCAATGGCAAATGCATAAGTAGGCTTCATCCAAAGGCGTTTCTGTCAAAATTCATTTTGATTTCGGTCGCCTCCGGAACCAGTCCTGTGATGAGAGGCAGGCTCTAGATTTTCATCGGAGTTCAAATATCTTCATCCAGTCGCTGGTTGGGAGGCCCAGGATCGCTTAGAGAAAATAATGTCTGCGAGAAGAATTCGCCAAATGCCTGAAGATAAGAAAACTAATCGAAGTGAAGAAAATCATAAACACTGTGGTTCGCCGTTTTTTGAGAGATGTTAAAATCTGGAAACTCATCGTTAGAAATGCATCTGCAGGAAACGCCAGTGGTCAACGATCGCCCTTCCTTCGCCTAAAAATACTCCAAATTATCAGCTAAAGTCGAAACAAACAAAAATATTCCTTCCCCCCTGTCGCTGCTCAAGATTCAAGAGGAAATGAAGCTGAAAATCAAGCAGTATTTGACTCAACAGGTCTATTTCTTGAAATCGAACTTGACAGCTTCGTTGTAGAAACAAATCCACAAACTTAACTGGGCTTAATTTCTTCGCCTTAATTACTTTATCGTCGACACATAAACACTGAGACGAGAAGATTTCGATATTAGGTAAGTGGTTGCGCTGGATTAGGTTAATTTTCATCACGTATTTGCATCAATACGTCGGTGCCAAAATCACGACTTTTGTGGCATCATTTTTCGTTGTAAAAACCAAAAATCACGTGACTTTTTAGGTTTTTGCGAAGAAAATTGTCGTGACACTCTTAGTGCCTACTTAGTAAGACCTAATTGTAGTCGTGCTGATAAGTCTTTGAGCCTGCAGTATTTGGCGATGCGAAACGACTGACTTTTTAAGTGCTTAAAACTCATAAGCATAAACACAATGTGTTTAAAGTTGCAATGAGCATTTTCATTTTATCGGTTAATTTGTTAGCGTTTTATAACTGAAAACCACCTGGCATAACATTCTACTGTAAGATGCCTTTGGTGTTTTCATAAAAACAATGGAAAACTCGCCCGTAGTGCACACTTAGTAAGCCTTGTAGTTCTGCTGATAATTCGTGGAGCCAGTCACTCTTTTTGAGACTTCGCCAAGGCCTTGCTTTATTATGACTTTAGCATGAGGTGCTTATAATTTCATTTTCAATACGAGAAAAATTGTATGGGTTATTTAGCGTGATGTAAGTTTAAATCAAAGCCACAAAAATCACTGACCCTAAATGAAGAACTTTAATGCCCGTTTTTCATTCAATTGACTTTTCAAGAACTTTGACGTCCTGCAGACAACCCTGCAAGTGATAATTTTCCAGCCAGCTTTGTACTGCTTTTGAACGTGACGCAAGAGTATTAACGTTCACTGTTATGTTCCCAGCATACTAAATCAGTAGATGTAATGTGTATAATTATTATGTCAAACTCCAGGCTAAACACTGATACTTTTACTTAAGTTTTTGATGGTTTTGTGGTAACTCAGAAAAAAATAACCTTTTCTGCTTCACTTTTCTACTCAATATACTGTTATGTGTATTTGCATGCAGGCCTTCAATTTTGTAATAACTATGCCAAAATGTCCATTATGAGAAGAATGACACCAAAGCAAATTTAATGTTTCAGCCGATATTTCGGGGTATCATGAAACGTTTATTTAGTTGTTGATACCTTAGCTGAATGTGGAGCCTGTACGTGTCCATCACGTACGGGCTAGTATTCCATTTTGAAATCTGAATTTCTAGAATCCGGCATTCTTAATAATAAATTCTTTTTCATACTGTTATTGTTCCGTTTTATGTTAATTTTTGCCAGTTCTCTTCTGACCGTAGGTTTAATTTGCTTTGCGTTTCTCGTGTCCAAATATGGGTAGTTAATTGAAGATTAAAACATTGTGATAACCACGTAAGAGCTCACATAATTATTGGTATATTAAAGTGAGTGAGCTCCTGGAATTAAGTTGAAGAATTTAAAGAAGCAACTCGAGTAAAAAGTGAGTTCTATCTGAGCTAAAGCAGAAACTGCCGGTTTTCATAACGTTACATATTTTAATCGCCTGTTAACCAGTTTTGGGCAACCAGTTATTTCGTGCATCAATGACAGCTACTCCATTGCAATAACGTTATAATACATTTTTCTTAAAACTTTTTAGTATTTCAAACTAGACTTGTACCACTAAGTTATTGTTTTAAAATAATAATTGCATTCTCTCAACAAAGGTTATGTATTTGACAAAATCTTAACCCATATAGGAACTGTGACATTAAAATGCAGCTCATATTTAAAGCACGGATAATCGAACTTTAAAATATATAAGTAATGGACAATCACGGCAAGAAGATTGTATAATCAAACGTTTTCTTTGCTCTCTTGAGTAAACTTCAGCTACATGTAGATTAATAAATTCATATAACTCAACCAGTTCATTGAATCGCTCGTTCGCTTATTGCATAACTTTTGCAAACATTTTGCATATCAATTGTCCACTCCTTGTATTAATTAAAATTGGTGGTTCATTTCCGCAAAATCATTTAGATGATTCAAAATCAGATTAAAAAGTCGATAAATAATGGGGAGAACTCCCTAAACATCATCTTAAAGCAAAAACATTGTTTGAAATATGAATGCAAATCGGTTTGATAAGATTTTCATCATCATAATCGAAATGTTACAAGTACCTGGAAATAATTTATCCTGGACACTGCCTTTCTATACCGAAATTTCGCAGCAGCGGGATGCCAGGTACTTTTTAGATAATAACAATAAATTCAGCCGCCGATTTCTTGGTTTTTTTAAGTACTGAAATGAGTTTTTAAGTATACAATGCGTTACGATAGATGTGCATTTCTCCACTTAATTTTTGAGTGTTAACATTTAGATAAAAATAGTGTAGATGTCGGATAAGTGATAAGTGGATATCTGAAATTACTTAAAATTAATCAGGGTGTGTATTCTTCAAAAAAAGAGAGAAAAAAGGTTTCCTGAGATGAGCCATGTTTCGTGTGGATCGTTTCATCATCATGTTTGACTCTGCACTTTTTTTAGCATTTAGAAATAATGCCTTTGCCATTGTTTTCTCCGAGTACATTGTTTTGCAGCCAAAATACATAAAATATATTATAGGCCCGCGCTCCTAAATTGTTAAACAAAGCCATTAATGCAAATGGAGTTAATTTTCAATTCAAGATCAATTTTCAGTATCACGGATTAGTTACGACGCAAATCAGGACAATGATTCAATAATGGAAGGTATAGCCCACATTTTCGTGCAGGGGTATAAACTGAAATCAATTCCTGAGCCATTGTTGATGAACACTTTTACTTAATCTTTGTGTAATTAAAAGGTGACTTTTCTCACTCGTCATTTTTTTTGGAAAAAATATTTGAATAAGACGTCAGAAGAAAATTAATCAAAAGTACATGTTTTTCAACGGAACGAAATTTAAGTAACTTTCAGTGCCACATACATCTGAAACTTAGCTTCTTGAGTTTAATCGTAAATTCTTTTTTGTTAAAAATAATAATTAAGTATTTCCCAAATAAAGCCAGTCTGTTTTGAAAGGATAAAAAAATAAAACATATCTTTAATTAGAATTTAAGCTGGATATTTAAATTTCTACAAAGTTAAAATTCAGTTCCTGGCACTAGTTTATACCTTTAATTAAAAATAGTGAAGACTTATAATAAGTGCTAAATTGACCTATAAAATAACTACATACAGTGTATATGTACATGAACACGGGACAGAACCCAGAACATAATAAGTTTACATTTATTTCAGAGTAGCGTTTTTCCAGGAAAGTCATAACATTTCATTCTCGGAAATGGCACTTTGGGGAAGTCTTACAAGTTTCATTTTCTGTAAGCTAATGGGAAATGTTGCCCCAGTAACGTTTCCTGAAACTTCTAAAAGATTAGGCCTTTCCGTTTTTCTTCATCATTTTTCACATCAAACCCACGTTAATTATACACTCACTGTTTTTATTATTTGCTAGGCTATTGTTTTCGATTTAAAAACACTTACTTAGTAATACTTCGAGATTCATCTATGCCAGTTTAGCACTTGTTATATACTTAAGATATATTTTACGTGCTGCATTTTGCTTACGTTAAAATGAAGCACGTTCAATAATGAAGCTTACCCTTCTGATAAAATATTTCACAATTTCAGCTAAAACCTTTGTTAGTCTTTTATCTGTAGTCATCTAGTTTCAAGCGTTTCAATTTGCACATACAGTAATATTCAAATTTACTGTAAAGTATGCCCGTTTTCAAGCGGAAAATTCTGGAAATTTTCAGGAAACGTAGGCAGAAATTATACGCAAGGTGATTCTGTATTCGTGAGACGTGACCAATAAATATCCTGTTTATTAACCTAGAAGAGGCTGCTGTTTTTTTTATTATTTTTTCAGAGCTTTTTGATACATGTAGGCAGTAGACTGTGTGGAGTTAGTTTATATTAAAAAACTTGAAGAAAAAAAAGAGGAGTAGATGACCTTATAAAAAGGCAGGCTATTCGGCAACAACAACAAAAAACAATTTGCAGTATTTTTAAGAAACACAAAATGCGGTGATGCGCAGTAACAAATACATCGATAGTTATACTGGAAGATAGCCTTTGACTGGGTGTCCATGGCCTGAGGTTGACACCGTCCAAGAGAAAAGCAATTAACGTACATGTAGTTGAAAAGGAGGACATTGCAAAAGTGCTACTTCATGTAACTCAAGTTGAACGTGTCATTCAGTGTGTCGGTCATTTGCCGAAAGCATACCTACATAACTGCCTTCTTCTGTTTTGTATTTTTTCTTTAGACCTACTTCGATTTCGCTTCATTAACCGCCATAATGAACAAACGGCAAGGACTGATCGTGTTCGTAACATTCGCTCTCTACTTAGTTATTGGAGGATCTGTTTTCATGACATTAGAAAACAGCAACGATGATCCACCAGAATTACCTTATATGCAAACGCTGGAAGAATTTATGGGTAGGTAAATTTGCAACTTTTAATCTTTTTGTAATTCAGTTTTTCCCCAGCCTTTGGGGAAATAAGCTACTACGATATAGAGTATATTGTGGTTTGGGGAGTAATAAATACACTTGTACGTTAAACTCCGTTTTAAAATGTGGAATTTTCGGAAGAACTTATCATTCATGTTCCACCTGTCAGTTTACTCCATAGACTGTTGATATTATTTGCAGAAACTTTTTTAATCAACAATTTGGGATAGTGAGTGAAAACGATCTTGATGGACATTATGGAGTAATCCTGACAATCCTGTTAGGTTACCAGTTGTATTGTTTTTCTTTCCTATTTTTGTTGCTTCATCTCATTTGAGGATATTTTTTCCCTCCAAATTAATAGGCTTAACTTGAATTTGCAGCTAAACTCAACAAATTCCTTTCTTATAACAGCATATCTATGATAAATCGCAAGTAATTCTCATATTTTTACAACAACAAAATCGTAATATTGCGATGAAGGAACTAAACTTATCACCCACACGATTCCTTAAAGGGTCGTCCATAAAATTCGTTTACTATTGGTCATTTTTTTCCTATTAAAAAACCTGTTTAAAATTGTTACTAAAGTATTTTGAATCATTTTCAACTAATATAACGACTAGTTAACTATAATGCCGTATCCGAGTAACTCCGACACGAACGACAAAATCAAGGACAAGCTCCACCCACCTCGATAGATATACCACAACAAACAAAAGATCACCTTTGCCCATCTAGCTAAAACAATCAAAAATCATCGGTGGGCGGAGTTTGACCAGTAAGGGGAAAGTCTAACGAGTTTTTGTCGTTCGTGTCGGAGTTACTCGGAAACGGCATTATGTCCCCAAAAGACGTTTTAAAGATCTGATAATTCAACACAGCACCTTATATCAAAACTACAACAAACAGCAAAACTATGTTATATGATAGAGGTGAAATACTTTAATTACAAGGTCAGAGGTCGAATGACATCAAACTCAAAAGTAATTTACAAAACATTTTGACGCAATATTTACCCGAAATATGCCGTAATTTTTATTTCAAACCAGAAACAGGACGGCACATATTAGGGGCATTATGACACTACTTTGTGGTGATGTACTAGCCAAATTGACGTCAACTTTGTCCATGTAAATTAAAGTCATCTGGACGGGGCATAAAAGTTGACATATTTATGGACCGTCCCTCATGTCTTAAATCGATGCACGTTCTCATTAACGACAACTTAGGAAATGGCCATAGATGGCGCCCATGGACTAATTTCATATTTCATGCTATTGTTTCCATAGGTTTACTGTTAACCAACGTGACATTGAACGAGACCAGTTACACAACGAATGAAATGTGGAATGAACATGTGAAAGCAGTCTTTGACAATTACACCACAAGCTTAGTAGCAAAGCAAGTGTTTGATTACTGGACTTTCTACGACGCTTTCTTCATGTGCCTTACAGTCGTAACTACCATAGGTATGCAAAGTGTTTTTTAAATAAAATATCGATTAGCTATTTTTCGAGACCATAGGTTGAGGTATTTAATGTATAATATTGTTTTTTGCACAACTGACATTTTTGACGCATTTTTATGAATGTATAATACATAAAAATCATAAAAGCATAATTTGCATGAGCATGAATTAATTGACCAAGTAAGATTTTAAAATACACTCGCGAGCAAAGAAGCTGGCCCACCTAAAGGTATTTTTTTTAAAAATGCGTTTTGTTCAGCAAGTAGATTTCCAACTATAAATCGGATTAACTCTATTTGTGTACAATTTAAAGGACTTTCAAATGCACCTAAATTTACTAAAAGTCCTCTAATTTCATAGAAGAATAGAATGAAAATGAAATGTCATAAATTCACAGTAATGGTAATGAAAACGTATCGTACTTTAAGAAATTATGCAAAACATTGCAAATTTTTTAATCTCTGAACATCGCATTTTTTGCAGAAACTGTTATAACCACTGGGGTAAAGACATGCAGATGACCCAAACAAAATGCAAATGGTTTACTGTTGTTTTAAGGCTTTTCACTTGAGAAATTGACTAGGAGTTTTAAACACTTTAGGTGCATTTGAAAGTGCTTTAAACTGTTTACAAAACGACCTATTTGGATTTTGAATTGGATATATACTTGATGAATAAAATACATTTATTAATAGTGATAATACCTTCAGGTAGACCACTTTCTTTGCTCGCAAGTGTATATCCATTAGTTTCATCAGGAAGACATGACATTGCAATTATTTTTTAAGGGCCATTCAGTTGATGCTATATGACATCAAAACTTTAAAATTGATATCACATACAGATCATGGCAGTATTGTGACTGCCAATCTCATAAATCCTTGTACCTTTTTCTATTTACAAGCTACTGAGATGAACTTACGGTAGGCTAAGGGAACAGTACACGAATTTCATCAATAAGTCTTATTTACTTAACTTTAACTAACATAACTCTTATTCTACTCTACTAGGTTATGGCAACATTTCGCCAAATTCACAGACGGGCAAAGCCTTCTGCATACTTTACGGATTCATAGGAATTCCGATTGCTGGCATCTTGTTCGCAGCCATCGGTGATTTCTTCAGTAACGTGCTATTGGAAGCTCACGAAAAATACAAGAGCACTCGCTCCACTCCTTTGGCACTGCTGATTAGCACTGTGACGTACCTAATCCCCGGATTACTGCTATTCCTGTTCTTACCAGCAGGAATATTTATGGTGTTGGAGGAATGGACATACCTGGAAGGCTTTTATTACGCTTTCGTCACTCTGACTACCATTGGGTTTGGAGATTATGTGGCAGGTGAGTTTTGCTAGTTAGAACTCAATATTCAAGACTTGGTGCTGGTACCAGCATGACCAGTGTCATCAACCTAGGACGTTCCCTTTCCAACAATTTATCTATTGAGTTCCCTGCTGATGGACGTGTTCATCGTGTTAATAAACCCTAGCGAATAAATTCTTCGCATATATCGTTCTGAATAAGTGTTGGAAGTTTAAAAACATAAACGTACAAAAATAATGGGTGGAATCACAGTCAGCACGTGTACCTTGGTGTACTTATTGCATGAAACGTCCAAAACTCAACCTGTAAAATTTTCGGAGTTATTTGCTTTGGAATAATGGCAAAGCTCTTTTGTGAGTCATGGTAATTTTCAATCAACGTGGGAATGTGAAATCAAGGACTTATAACATTAATCATTTGAAATTTTTACATATTTTAAACAGTATCGATTTGAGAACTTTTTTAATCGGTTTTAAACTTTTTTTTGTTTAAAAAAACTGTAAAAGTCGAACAATTATATCAAAATTATAAAAAATAAATAGCCTTACCTTTCATTCAATCTGTTGAAATCCTTGATTTCAAGAAAGAAAATGACCTAAATTTCAGTCAATGACTCAACATGTTGACAATTTAAGAACATTTTTTTTAAATTGGTTTCAAGCAGCTCTTTTCCAAAACAGTCGAAAGATTAAATCTAAAGTTATAAAAATGAATGGCCCTAAAGGTTTATTTAATTAATGAAGTCCTTGATTTCAAGGAATAAAATGACCTAAATTTCAGTCAGTGACTCAATGACGTGCCATGCAATTTAAAAAGGTATTAATATTTAAAAGCGCTTATTTTCTAGATTACTCATTTAAAAAAATGTTTCAAATGTTACATTTTTTTCATTTGGCAAGTTATCAAATTTAAAAATGTTTCGGTTAATAATTCCTTTAAAAACGCTGAAAAATTCTCCTGGTACATGTACAGAGTATCAGAATATTTCATGGCTGCATGTGAGCCTTTCATAAATAGGACGTCATGAAATTCCGGTTCTTTAAAGTGGCCTGTAAATATTGCGCAGCTGTAAATAATTGCTGGAACCATTCTCATTCCAAACCTCCTCCTCTTATTCAACTTCCGGTTATCTCCCGACTTGGGCGTCGTTAAACTATGTTATCAAACAAAGCCATTTTGAGTTCGTATGATTAAGAACCAAAAGCGATGTCAAGGTTGTTTCTATAGTGATATGTGTTTGTATATCATTAAATTAAATCAACAGGAGTATTGCTCTAATAGGTCTACTTAACATTGAAATAGCTGTTCAAATTAATGACAATGCGCCGCACTTACTCTTTCTCTAACAAAACAATTTCATTTTCATAATTAGGTACCCAAGCTGGAGATACTCAGTGGATTTACAAACTCGGTCTCATGGCGTGGATTATTTTTGGCCTGGGCTACTTGTCGATGATTCTGAATTTCATTGCAAAAGCCATGAAATCTAAGCAAGTCAAAAAGATCGAGAAGACCGTGGCTAAAAACCTGAAACAGACTCAAGAAGTTCTCACCAAAGAAATGGATTACTTCATGAAATCTATGAACGAGTTTTACATGAAAAAGGTAAGTTGACATTTTTTTTAAAAAAAAGTAGTTGGTGTTTAGCTGCCCATTTGTATTCTACATAAAAAATCATTCAAAATGGAGAAAATTGTTCAAATTTCAATGGTTCGTTCCAATTAAGAATCTAAGCGTTGTATGGAATGACTGCAATAAAACTAATGCCACGGCAAAAGTCTACAGCCAATAAACTATTTTGGGTGAACAATGGATATTTACATGCGCCAGATTAACAATCAATAACGAAATTTAACTGGGCGTCAATCCGCTATAATCGGAGATTAAAATTCTACCATTGGGATTATTAAACTAATTGTTCGAAAGAACGCCGCATTATAGGTGTTATTAAAATACATAAATTTAAACAACTCTTTGAGAGGCACGTGTCAAGTGTATGCCCTCAGGTATTCCATGAATCAAGTACTCACTCATCAATATTTTCAAATAGACCAGATGACCTTCCTAACCCGTGCTTATAACCGTCACTAAAATTAGATTGACACCTTGAAAAACTAATCCCCTTCACTAACAATGTGAACAACACTGCTATTTCAGCCATATAGCTTAATAAACTTAATCATAAACGTCAAAATCGATATTGAACCTTAACTGGCCATGATTGGAGATGAAATGACATTCCCTTGTCCTTGAATCCAGAAAAATAGCAGAACCCACCATTCAGCTTATGCATCCTCACACTAGATGGAGCAGTATGAATGTGATTTTCTTCGTGCTGTTTTTAAACGAATTTTAGTCTATTTTAATGTTAATTCATGTACATGTATATTATAATTTGGAATTTATTTCAAGTATTTCATAACTGTTATTTGTTTACCACTTTACTCAACATTTCACTTAAAACAAATTAGTTTTGCTCTAGTTTTTCGTACATTTTAATCAAATTGTGTATGTAAATGTAACTATTACATGGAGGTGGGGGTGTAAAATTTCCTCACATGGCCTTACATAATGCATTAGCAGCCCCATGTACAACTGGCACATCATAGACCCCTTTTCACGCAAAAACATCACGCAGAATTGTGCTGAAAAATTGCTAAATTATTTCTTCAAAATAATGTTTACTTGGGAATTGTCAGTGTTTAGGATTAATTCAATTTGCATTTCCTCATATTTCCAGGTGAAAAGCAAGTCCAATTCCGTGGGCAGGATAAAGAGGACCTCCAGTTGTCCATCGCTGGACAGGTCAATAAAGCGCAAGGCCAACCGCAGCAACTCCATAACGGATGCGACCTCGACGGAGTACACCGGACACACAGAGACCTCTGCCAACTTCATCTTCGACCTGGCCATGGCCTTGGCCTGCGGAGAGATGGAGCAAAGACAAGAGCAGGAGACAGCAGATGCGGTGGCCTCGAGGAGAAGCAGCATAGCGCAGCTACTGACCATGGCCTTGGTGTCTCCGAGCATGAGATCCAACCCGAACACAGAGATAAACTTCAGGAGGAATTCGACCAGGAAATCCCTGTCGCCTTTGAGGGAGCTGCTCTCCAGAGGAGGATCGACTAGGGCAAAGCCTCCGAAGGAAGGACCGAGGCAGAAATCACACAGTTTGTTCGAAGGCATGCTACTTCCAATGGGCCTGGGTTTGGGACCAGGGGGAAACTATGCTAAAAAATGCAAGAGTGACCAGCGCATCAATGATCCGAAGAGCAAAGACACTGCTGCGGTGGTCCCGAAAGTTCCGGTGATAACGCGCAGCGTCAGCAATCCGGCTTCCTTCTGTTACATTGACAAGTTCGTGGACAGTGGTTCTGCCAGACTTGGGACAAACTTCCAAAAGACAGGAGATGATGGTCGAAACGCATCCGCAGACGGCAACAAGTGCAAGTGGATCGTTGGTGAATCTTCGATGGAAGACGTATCACCCCAAGCTGAAGACTCCAGCCAGGTAGCTAATCTCCACCAGGAGGAAGTGACCATTCCTGTGTCCTCGTGTCCGCACAGGGGCCTACAAGAGGTCGAGATTCCAAGCATTATCGAAGAAGAGAAATCGGACTGCGAATCCGACCTGAGTGCTAGTGGTGCGAATCTTTCGGATTCCACTTGCAGCAGTGATCAGGGCATCAGCAGCCAAGAGGCTCTTTCCATTGATATTGATGGAGATTGTGAAGTTTCCAGCAGCTCCTGCAAGGACATTAGCGGAAGCCTCAAGGGCAGGGTGCCCAGCACAACCTGCTTCATAGACGTTGATTGTAACGATGATTCCAGCACAAGAATGTAAATAGATATTTTTTAGAGGAAGAAACTGTTGGCTTTTATCAGTTGTCAACAATGGCACTTGGCCGCAGGCCTCGGCAGAACTGGGCCTGGGGCATCATTGGAATGAAAAGATGGCAGGGCGGTCTGATCAATTTTTTTTAACAAAACCATCGTCTTTGCCAGATTTTCAGAAAATATTTGTTCTTGTCTGGCTGAAAATAACAGCCTCCTAGGTGAACGTTTCGTTTTTGCCAGGCTATTTTTGTTTCCTTAGCAGCTGGTCGTTTAAGTTTCCCATTTAATGGAATTGAGTAGAGGATGTGTAGGAATCGAAGATTCTGAAAATCAAATTGTTATTGATGTGAAACCTGAGTTTTCACTATTTCTTCAGTTCTTCGAGTACCTTATTTAAATTAGCTTTGATTTAGAACAGGAATTCAGATATGTCAAAAGAAATCGTGTGTTCTTATTGGGCCAAACAGCATGCAATACTATAAGCTCTAAATTGGCTACTGAAGAAGCGTATTAAATTATTACTTCGTTTACTGCAAATGTTTTGTGCAGCAATGCGTTGTTTATGAACAAACACTTTAAAGAATTGTACCTGGAAATTGAAATGGTTGCGAAAGTAAAGAACTTATGGAAGAGGAAAAGCTTGGATTTTTATGGAATCCATTTTTACTTTTTTCATTCGAATATTAGGGAAACAAAGCTTATGATAAATTTAGTAAGATCTAAACCACATTTATGATAAGATGTATAAAAATAGGTTGGTTTATAGGTCTCCTTGCTCAGTGAAAGAGCACAGCTTTGTATGAAGTGTCAATGTGCATCTATGCAGCCTGCAATCAAAAGCTGAGTGTAAAAATGCAGAATCCCTCTGCATTGTGTGATATTTTATATGCATGTATTGTACATTATAAAAGATAGAAATAAAATCTACTCATGCTAGTAAACCAAAAGAGTACTAACAAGAATAGTTTAAGCATCTCAATTATTTATCAATTATTTTTGCCATGAAACCCAAATTTCTCCAACCCCGCAAAAAAAATTATTTCCAAGAAAGTTATTTTTTATCGAATATGTGGACTTTATTTCTATGCAAATCGGTGTAATTCATAATTATAAAAATATACATAAGCAGTCTAAGAGCGCCATCTCTCGTCAGCTTCGTCAACCAGCTTTTATTTGATTATCGCCATGTAATTCTGATCCCTAGTTACATGTAGGTTAGTAAGGTTACCCAAGTAACCAATCAAGGATTTAATCTCGAATCAATTACACGACGTTTAAAATCATTTTTCCGCCTAATACTTTCGGCGGTTGTGATGTTACTGATGTAGAGCATCGCCTATCATGTTTACGACTAATCAGAACATGAGAGAGGATCTTATCCTAGAAGCTAATTAGGTTTTCCTTCTTACCTCCACAAGTTCACAGGTTGACAGTCATCGCTAGGTATCGAGTTTCTCTCGCCGAAACGCGCACAACACTTGTCAAACATTTTGCTCTTATCACCACTTTAGTCTTTAGAAAACTTTCACTGACTTCCACTAACATATTCATCCATGGAATTCCACTTTCGGCGGGACGCGCATAATGCTGAAGTGCCGAAAAGTACATTATAGAAAGTGAGCGACAGCAATGGCGCTTCAGTTAAATATGTTCACATCAAAAATAAACCCGAAGGAAAGCTCATAAAGTGCAAAATAACTGCTGCGACTACATGAGTGCTAAGATTTCGGTCGAAATGAATATAAATTTCTGTTTGCTTCTGTATTGTGTTTGAAGAATATAAGGAAATTGTTAGGTCGTGCTAGTACAAAATAACAATTTTCAATGATTGTTTTTTTATGGAAGATGACCAATAAAGTGTAATCTGCAATATTTTAACCACACACTTTCATTTTTACCAAAACAATTCAGAATACGAATTAAAAGAAAATTTAAGGTCATTTGGATGCATAAAACTGTTTAAACTAATTACTTACACTCTGCTTGCTTCTTTATCATTCCATTAACAAAACAATTCGAAGAGCCAAATGCTTTTGATTTAAAAGCTGTTTTTTAAATCTGAACAAGAAGCACAATATGCAAATAAATTACAGTTTTTGCTTGAAATGCTTTTTATAAAAATCGCTTAATTTATATTTTCCTCTGTAGAATTTGGAGAAACTAGCCCAATCTGACAGCAAAATATAACTAAACTGTATTGACGGAAAGTGTCTATTCATTCTGAATTTATATTGGCACTTTATGCTACAATTAATAAAGAATAATAACTTATACCAAACTTACACTAATATTGAAAATCAAACGGAAACGGACCTGTCATCACTGCAATCGAAGTTGAGAAAATCATTAAATAAACTTGCAGCGCTTTGCCAAAAAATCTTCATCTTACTTTTAAATGTTTTTTTTATGAGTTTAGACAGTAGTACTCCTGAAGACATGGCAATAACATTCGTTCACTCGAAACTTTCTTCCTTTTTCACACCTAAATCGCTCGCATCATTGCGAAACAAATGAATTCACTTTCTGCAAAACCTTTCACAAATCAAGGAAACGTGGTATCTACACACTGATCAGAGAAGATTCCATTTCCCCACGAAGCTTTTCCCAAAAGAGGAGTCTCAAACTACGTTATTAAACATTAGTTTTTATTACTCAAGTGGTGGCATTTCCTTAATGTTTCCTCATATCGTCAAGACGTCCTTAATATGAAAAATAATCGTATTTAAAAAAGAAACACGAAATTTATGTACAATACGCGCCTGCCACACAATTCACAGAAAATCACTCACAAATTTAAATATGGCATAAAATAATGATACACTTGATGGCACGCTCAAAGAAGCCATATTCGCTTTAACTTAACAGCGGTTGGAAATGGTGACTCCAGTCATAAAATCACAGGGATAAACCTGGCAAAAATAAAAATGCTTTGCAAAGCCTCGCTCGAAAACCAAATCCGTCATCAGCAACGAATGCTGCTAGATTTCCGAAAAGATTGCTTCTTAAGCTCTATCCTTTTCGCTCTCAGAACCTGGTAATTCCCTTTATGAATAGTATTTTTCTTAGTCTCGCGAGGATGTTGCTGCGATGCAGGATGAAATAACAAAAAATGACTTTTACGTCTTCGCTTGATGATGACTGGTGCCAATGGCACTGAAGATGTGCAACAGGTTGTCGATTCCGATCAGGTAGCCATCTTCGTGATTCCCGACCACCCAAGGTGAATTATGGTCGATTCGCACGTTTTCGGGCAGAGGTTGTGTCTTTGCAAAGTCAATCATCCAAACGCTGGCTTTCGTGGCATCGTGGACGAATAACAGTGAACTCCCAATTAGCTGCAAAGATAATACAAACCGATTAAAACAAGACAGAATCGGAAATTAAAAAACTTTCACTATTAAAAGATATTTACTGCGATTTCAACTTTTGCTGTCGACTTGACATTTCCTCCGATTTCAATTATTGCTGTTATCATCCAAAATCGGCATCGGAATTGAAAATTTTGATAACGGCAAAAATTGAAACACGAGGGAAATGTCTTTCGATAGCGAAAATATTTCCTAATTAAGGTTAAAAAGCCAATTTAACGCCAATGTATATGCGTCTAGCCCTCCACAGTGGAAAATAATCTACCATGGCCTCATTTCAATTACAAACGATACAAATTTCCAATATTTGCAATATAAGCGTAAAAGATAAATACAAAATGGAACTACTTTCATTCTCTCATTTACTCTTTTTCCCTTTATCCAACAAACGTTTTCGTTAAAACAAAAAATGAGCTATAAATGAAAACTTTTTAAACTAGCATAACAAAATCGAAATTTCCATCCATCTTAAATTTTCAAAAATGCACACGCATTCAGAGCAAAGCATTATCATGCACACGCGTGAATATCAGCTTATCAGCAAAGCATAATTTGTCAAACGGACCGGTTATATCAACCAGTTTCCGAGATAAAAAACGGGTTGAAACGTAATACAAAGTAAAATTTCTGGACAAACTTGCCTTTTTATACGACTCGCATGCGAAACGCATAAAAGCGGATACAAAAACGAGCAACCCTGATATTTGACAATTAAATCCTGCTATTATTCAGAACATGTACATTTTGGTGTCATAACCTACACTCGCCAAGGTTGAATCACAAGCTTTGTAAACAAGCCTACATTTTTGGTAGGATTTTTTTGATAGTGACGAGGATGATGCGAGAAACAACTGCCACTTACTTCATGCGACTTGAAGAATTCAGATTTCACTAAAGCATTTCTCAAATCCTTTAGCCTCTGGAGATAATGAGGCTGCAGAAAAAAAATAAAAGCTTAGCAACAATTTGCCAATCATTTTCGGTTTTTTAAAATTGTAAAATCATTCAAATACTGACCACGATTTGCTCAAAGCCATCGACGAACGCTCGTACCGTGTTGGCCACCTGATCAGCTGTTCGTATCATTTTGAAGTCCTTGCTAGATATTCCACCACCTCTCTGAAAATAGATGCAAAAAATCTCTTATTAGTTTGGCTTCGCTTAAGATTTTTAACGCTTACGATTACCCGACTGTCTAAATTTAACCCATTAACCAGTTTTCTGGAAAACCAGTTTCCATTGCCAATGCAAGCAGGTGGCGATTATTTTGTTATTGAGGGTACCCTATGCCCCGTGCAATCAGGTATAACCCCTACAGTGAATTAATGAGAGAAGTGCGAAGAAAATTTTCAACTTCTAAATCTGTGTTATTTTAATGACGAGTTAACCATGCTGATAATTAAACTACTACAACGTTTTCAGGGGTCAGCAATTTAGCCTTCCAGATAACGAAAAAATTTCCTGAAGAAAAAATGCATTATCTGAAAAACACTGCTGAGTGCCAGTGCAAAAGTTTAGCAGTTTAGTAATGATTAAAATAATGAAGTGATAAGAGTTCAGTAATGAAAAGCTCAGAAAGCTAACTGCAAAAGGAAATTATATGTTGGGTTGCTATTTCGAGTATATTACTAAGTCATAATGGTCATAACTAGTTTTGAATTTTTCAAAGGTATACAAATAATCTTCAAATGAAATCCCCAAAGATTTCACAAGCAAATCTTTGTATTTATTTTCAAATAAGTGGATAATCACATTTAAAAAATAATTGGCTGCCTTAAGTGCCATATTAAAAAAAATTATTTCTTATAACTTAAAATGTAATGTGTTTATACTTTACCATAGTTCTGAGACACCAAGCTTACCTTCATGCCTTCTATCCGAAATCCCAGAGTAGCTGTCGATGAGATGGTCTCCCTCCACACCATGTAACGTGGTTTCGTGACTCCCTTGACACGATTCTCTTCTTCAGTTGGTGCCAATGGGTCGACTTGAACCATTTTTTCGTACATGTCCTATAGGCAACGAAATACGGCAATCTTTAAAACTTGAGCCTCCTACATTTTTAAAATGACATAGACAGACAGATCAGGCGCGAGGGACATTACATCCTAAAAAGGCTTACCTTACGTAATTTACACTTTTCTTTCGCTTTGGCCAATTCCTCTTCGAGATACGTTCGCACACCGATTTTGCAATCCATCACACACGGGTCGTCGAAATCCTTTAACAGATCTTGCAGTTTAAGATATTCTGGGTTACAATTGTTAAGAAATATACACCATTCATTCAACGTACATGTACAAACAAGCTTATATAATCTTAAACGTCAAAATATATTGCAGAAATCTAGAAAAGTGGGAAGTCTCCCAATACTTTCAAATGTTATTGAAGAATAACTGGCCACCATCACGTTATTTCATGTAAAGGAATACTAGTTTTAATTGGGGGACTAATTTACATTCTGCACATAACTGCACCAATTAAACCCCAATTATGCTGCTCCAAAACGAAGTATCATATCTATTTAATTTTAAATATGAGCAAGCCTGTCATGAGTTATTTTATTTATCAAAACGATTTGTCACAAAAGTTTCATGGAAATTAGAAGGGGAAATTGTTGCTGAACGTCTGGTTTGTTTGTTTTTAAATGTTAACTTAAGTTGAAATAAAAACATTAAAAGCTTTCAAGTTGTTAACTTGGTGATCCAAAATAAAAATGGCTAAACATGTATTCACTACGTTATGAATAACATTTAATCCTATGATCTTAAATCAAAAATCAATTCAACTAAGTATCTTTGGTAAAGGGGGTTAAATCCACATAGGCTACATGCACTCCATTCATTAGTAGTTTACCATTTCATTTTAGACATGTGCTAAACAAATGTCCCGGAAATGAATTCAATTAACGATGCGAAAACTATTCAATTGTTTTAAATCATAAAACCAAAAGTTGAGAATGGAAAGGATACTCTCATTGTCATCTCCTTCTATCTGCCCCTTGTATTCAGGAATGAAAGGCCAAAGGTCGTCTTTCATTAGCCTCAGCAAGCACCTTTCTTCTTTGGGACATAATTTCTTCAGGATAGTGCCTTGTCCACCTGCCTTGAAGCTGCCCTGATGGCCGGCCAGTTGCACCCATGGATACTTCTGTTTCTTGTACGTTTGAACGAAGGGTGACCAGTGCACGATGTTTCGCACCTTGCGCCAGCCTGAGGGCTAGAAAATAAATTAAAAAATAATCAAATAAAATAAATATACATTAAGATTGATTTCGTTGTGGAAAATAAGGGATTCAATTGTTCACACGATGGTGAAAATCAGTTGAAAATGGTTCCTACTGTCGTTGGAATGATGCTTTGTTTTCGGCCCATGAATCACCTTCAACTTTCGGTCAAGAAAAGTATTGTTGTGGTCGGTTATGAGAACGAACCCCGAATGACCCTCTCGTAATTTGGGAAAGGTGTTTCCGGGTTGCGTGAGCCAGGAAGTCACGGGGCGAAGAGTTCAAGGCCAGAAATCGTCAAACAATGCCCGGTTTTATGGGCGCAATTCCACACATTTGGCCTTTGTTTGTTCAATTGTTTATAAAACTGACACTGACGTGTGCGCAGCAGAAATTGTCTAATCTAAAGTTCTCAATCAAGAGTGATTATTTTCAAGAATAAAAAAAACTTCTTGAAATTGCTCTGCTCTTCAAACAAAACGCCTACGTAAATATTTAACAACCCCATAGCGTGATTAATTGCTCAGACAATTTTCAAATTTGAAGGTTAACTTAAATTAGTTGCTCTTATCGCACTTTGATGGCGTGCAGCTGGTTAATTTGTGATTTTTGAACTGAAATTAAAAATCAGGATTTCCTTAGTTATTCCGCATTGCTTCAACGCCCAGCATCGAATTACGCAATTAATTCTCAATTATTTTTCCTTCCATAGGAATTCATATTTTTGAGCTTTGATACATGACTAATTTTAATGTGAACAGGTGTCGATAAGTTATCAAATTTCGAATTTTTGTAGAAAGGAGCTGTACATAAATTACGTACCGCTAGAGGGGGTAGGTCTTTACGTGTTGTCACATCGCGTTACATGGGGTGAGGGTGTTTTTCATAACGTTCATAATGTTTTGGCACATACATGTAAGCCTACATGTATTTAAAGTCTTAATAGGTGTTTATTATGATTTGAAATTTATTTCAAGTATTTCAAAACCGTTGGTTCACCATTTTACACAAACTTTCACTTAAAATGAATTATTTTTGCTCGAAATTTTTAAAGCTTTTAATCAAATTGCGTATGAAAATATAATCATGTAATTTTAATTCATGAATTATGATTGCCATTTTCGAAAATGTTTTCCTCACCAATTTAATTTTAGAGAATTGCAAGAAATAATCTATTATTTGTGAATTTCTTCCCAAAAAGTCTGTTAATATTTTTAAGTAAATTTCGTGTGAAAACTAGGAAGAAATCAGTGATTTATGATCTTGTTCATTTAAAATGTATCCAACGACTAGATGAACAGTCCCAACTGAATGCTATCAACACGCATTTAAAACTATTGGTGTTTTATTATTATTTAAAATAGCGATAAATACGAAATGGAAACGTTTAAATACCGTGTGAAGTCCTGGCAGATAAAGCATCCCATTGTGAAATGCCTTTGAGATAGGAGAGCCAAAAAAAGAAGCTTGCATATCCATTCAGCCAGCGGTTTTTTTTAATGACAATTGTTTTCATTTTAATAATAACAAAAAATCAGCTGTTTTGCGAGCACTATCACGCTTACTGATGAAACCGACACGTGACCGAATTACGCCATCCGATGATGGACTGAACTTGACATCGTGACTTATGAGTAGTAGATAGTAAGATAGTGGTATTTATTTGAGGTTCATAGGGGTCTCCATTGTGCTTTTATGTCACGCTGGGTTAGCTAATTCAAAATATTTACACGAGTACTACCGATGCTACACCAACATTTCAACAGTCACTATCAACCCATATAGTCCCATATACTGATGTCCATTCGGATAACTTGACCTGTGAGCTTCAGTGCTGAAATTTACAATCATACCGACCGTTTTTCAGCGCTCTTAGCTATATAGTTTTTTTTTTCAAAACTTGAGTATACTGAGAGAAGGCCAATCAGAGCTATACAGCTTATATATTGTGGCGTCCTGCATGTTCCGGTATTGTTATTCAGGTAATGGCATTAGTAATGATCGTGTTAGACCTGGTAAAGTAATTATCAATGTTATGTACATGTAGTAATGATTCTGTACATTACCGAAAGTCACGATGACGTACAGTTAATTAACAGATTTTTTAATGAGCGCCCTGGCTTCGCATACATGGTCGAAGTAAATTATTCGAAGGCAGAAACACGTTCGACCAGAAATTCCAGAAATTTGTACTCTGCGTGGCAATTTAGTTTCCTAGAGACAAAAAGTAACAACTACCAATTAACCAGCCCAGCCAACTGGCTATGGAAAAAACCCACTCAAAAATTATACATTTCGTTACCTGAGAGAATAGCAAAATGAGTTTGAAAAAAGATTTATTTAAAGCATTGAAACGTTCTTAAAGGTCTTCATATCGTCATTAATCATGGCTTATCGGACAGGGATTAAGCAACCAAAAATGCCAAACGGCCAATGTCTGTTGAATGTCAACAGCTTGGGTTGAGGCAGATGCCCAAAAATGTTGTCTAACCAGTTTCAGGGCTCCTTTTGGGTTGCATCTGAAAAACATTTCCCATAGCACTCTCGAGGGCATGCTGTCTGTCATTCACGTAAGGATTTGCGATCATCCAAAACAAAGTTTTATTCGCGATGAAACGTTTCTCGCAGATGACATTTAAGCCCATGGCATTCAAGGTCAGGCGGTTGCTGCTCCAAGGAGGCCTTCCCAGGTGGAAAGATCAGTACAAATATGTATGTGTATACATACATGTATGTGATGATATTAGTAAAAAAAAATAGTGATATCACTAAGCATACTGATATCAGTAGACAAAAAACCATTATATACATGCATATAGTGATATCAGTTACCAGCCCGTTTCTTGGCTCGCAAGTGTATATTATTTATAAATATGTATCACAACGTCAATACATTACGAAAAACGATTTCATCTCTGTATGTTCATGCTCGCATTATTTTTTTAAGTACGAACTTTTAATTTGAAACTAAGCATGGTCGCCATAAGGTTACTTCGGGCTTATCAATATTGTAGCAGAAAATATGGAAAAAAACAATTAGAAAAAAATTAGTATCCGTCTGAAGGTTAATAAATGGTTTCATTTTCCTTTCGATATATGTGAATTGTCGCTGGTTACATTGGCCTATATGACCCATCCTATTTATAACTAAAAAAAAGTAGAATGCGCAAATATTGCGATATCGAGTCATGTGGTTAAAAAACTTAATTAAATGCTATAGATCAAAAGTACCGGCAATTTCAATGGCCTCATCCCAAATATCTGAGTAGCTACCCCCAGCACTGTTCATGGCAATACAAATTTTTGTTAATTTTTTATTCGCTAGTTTTTGAGATAATTTAACACGTGAAAAATTGTGGACACCTTTAATCCGACAATATTATTTGGAAATATTTATCGACAAACATTTAAATATTCATTTAAAAAAAGTTACGGGGCAAAAAATTAAATAAACAGCTCATAAATATCATCTTTCTTAACAGGGTCAAGGTTTAGATAAGATTCATTAATGGCAGCCTAAAATAATAGGGTACAGAATTAAAAACTGGGCCAAGCGTTATGTCTGTGGGGAGAAAGTAGATTACGTGACGTTATGATGGACGGCAGTTTTAACCGAAGAACAAATTAGTTTGCAGTCAAAACGTAGCTAGGTCACAAAAGTCCAGCGAAAACTGAACCAATTTCAAAGCAACGAGAATTTCTAAGCCTACATCGAAACATTTGTTCGTTCGCCACCTGTTTATCCCACTTACATAGAATCAAACCAGAAGTCTGTCAAATCGAAAAATCGAACAACAATAGGAGCTCTGTACCACTTATTTATCTAAGCTGAAATTATAAATGTAACAGGGTAAACTAATACACACTCCAGATATCCAAATTTAGACACAAAAAAGGACTGCAAAGTTGTCAGAATTTACAATGCTAGTTGGTAACTTTCACAGTATACTCCTCCAAGGGAGCCTACATACAATGTAGACGATTTCGAAAACTAGCAAAGCAAACTTTAGTCTTTAAAACTTCCTATGGTCATGGTTGGAAAAATCAAGTTAGGTAGAGCAATTATAGCTTCACTAAAATTTACTGCAACCTTTACCATCAAGAAATATTATCAGGGTAACTAACAGTTTTGTCACAGTGTGACTTATACTTAAACAGATATTATCGGTTTAATAAGCAGCCTGTTAACAAGCAATTCAATTACATGTGGGTTAATTGAATGCCTATGCTGTTTGTTGAAAACATTTCATTTACTCACAATGTAAGTAAAAGTAAACTGGAACAGATGATAACATTTAAATAAGCCTTCTTAATGTAACATTAACTTAACGATATACATTAATCTTCATTACAAGCAATCAGTTTCGTCCAAAAATGAAGAAAGCTGTCAGCCATTTTGGTTATAATTTAACGCCTGCGATATTAACATCAGTTGTAATTTAAATAAGCCTTCCCAATAAATTCCACTAATTGCAAAATCTAAGATGGCTGAATGATATACACCGACTTCCGCCAGATGCAAACACAGATGGCACTGTTAATCGTTCGGACTAAGCAGTGGCGCCATCTACGAGTGGCGTTCGACCCTACCTTAGAATTGATCTGGTCTCCTTTCATTGACTAGTCCTGAATAGCTCGTAATAATCTCGTTACCAGCACAAACACAAACAAGCGTTGTTGTTAACACACAGCACACACTACTGTAGGTTCGCCATGTGAAAAAGTCTAGTACACGTTGGAAGGAACGGCCAATTGTTAATCCAATGAGTCAGACGTTAAATAACAATTAACCTACACATGCATTCGATGACAGCATTTTTAAATTCCAACAATATAAATCATGTTGACACACTTTTGGAGTTAAAAATACATGCACTGAATTGCTCAGGTTTATAAAAGCGACATGGAGCAGGCATGAAATGAAACACAATGCAAGGTGATCAAATATCAACCCGAATTGCATTGTGGGTCCTTCATAATTAGCATACAATTAATTCGCATGAATCGCCTGCTAATTAATGACGGGTTTTTCCTTTTTCTTCTTTTCCAGTCACTATTTAATTACAACAGATGAAAATACATTGAAGATATTAAATGAATATTTTTGAGGAAAACTAACTGAGGGTTCCCGAATAAATCAAATTTTCAACATTCCTGACTTTTTCAGTTTTTTCTACTATTTCCCTCATAACTATCAATGGGATTTACTGGATTTGGTACTGTAAATCAGTGGTCCCCAACCTTTTTATCGCCGCGGACCGGTCAACGTTTGATAATTTTACCGCGGCCCTAATTTGAATTTAATTGTATTTAAAGATGCCTTTAAAATAAAATACAGTTACACCAAAAAATGAATATAATGCGATTTAACATTTTAACTTACTAGAACGCTAAATCAATGAGAATAATTTCATGCTCCTTGGGCGGCCCGGTACCATTTGATCCACGGACCGGTACCGGTCCGAGGCCCGGAGGTTGGGGACCACTGCTGTAAATTACCTGATTTCCAACAACGTTTCTTTGCCATTAAATGTTTTCAAAGCCACCAAAAATACGCATTTTTAACACATTTTAAAAACTAAGTTAACCTTTCATTCCTATATGACATCAAAGGACTGAAAATTGGTCATTAGCAAACTGCTGATTATCAGTGAATAATGCCAATATCATGCCTTTTCCATGACCTGAAGTTTATTTCATGACTTTTTATGCCAATAGCAACTACACTGTAGAATCTATGTGTTGAATTTCATGATTTTTTAAAATAAATTATTTCCTGCTTTTCCCTTGACTATTACATGTATTTGCAATTTTCATGGCAATTTCAGGTTTAAAATGTTTTCCAGGTCTGAGGGGTCACTGAAACTATTTACACGTACATGCATACTGCAGTTTGTTTTCCAAATGTAATAGAAAGGACTTCTGAGTTAACAGCTAATTAGGTTGTTTGAAAACTTTAAATTGTACGTTTTGACATATTTAAAAACAGCCTGTCCAAATCTTGCCCAGCCTCCCTATAACCCTGACCCACCTATAATGGGATACAGTAACAAAAATTGAAGCAACCACCCTAATTTTGGCACAACAACTACGTACATGCTTAGACGGGTTGTTTGAATTAATGATTCCTTATACATAAGCAGTTTAAGGTTGGGCAATTCCACGGTCATCTTGTATAGTCATGTGTCACGACAGCCATGGCCTTACTGATATGACTGCTAGGAAAGTAAGCTTATCTACATGTATGAAAACCACGTGACTTTGACCAATTAGTATGGAGCATATAGAGAATGCGTGCTGATGAATCTTGACACGAGTCTTAAATGCTATGTTAATACAAGAATGTACATGTTAATCGTGAAGTTCTAATCGTATAATTCCAAACCAGATGCATTTCCGCTGACAGTCACAGTTACTAATAAAATGTTACACTGTATTTTAATGACGGTATTTTCAAACGTTTAAAGGAATATAATTCAAGTGAAACGAGGGACAAATTTGACAGCATTTTTACGTGTTAGGATGACTCATAAATTTAAAATTCAGACGAAGGAAAACAATGATTGAATTTTAATTCCCATTGCCATCTTCTTTGGATTTCAAGCCAATAGTTGATGACACATGTAGTTAAACCGCCAATAAATAAATAATTAACTTTAACGATCAGTTAAAAAACGATACTACTCGTTAATGAAGCATTTTAAGCGTGGATGAGTAAATTTTACGATTAAATATTTCTGTTAATGAAATATTCGAGGAACATACAAGTGTATATTATAATTAAATATAATTAGGCACATTTCTACAAGTTTAAATTGGGTTTCGGCTAAAGGGATTATCCCTTACTGCATTATGCAGGGTTCCCACCGAAATTAAATTCTCTATTTCCCGGACTTTTCCGGGTTTTTGAAAAAATGCGCCTGGTTTTAACAAAATTGTTCACGTAACAAATTTATTTTCATCTAATTTATTATTTCAAAAGTTGAAAGTGTGCAATGGAAAATTGGGGAATTCCCTATAATTCCATAAGTGTGACTAGATACAGCTTTTTTGAGCAGTATCATAAACAATCAACCATTGGAGATGATAGCAATTTAAGGCTGGCATGTTCTTTGTTGAAAATTTGTCATGAATTTGCACGAAAATTCGAGATTTGGCTAACTTTTTCCAGGTTGTTCTTACTTTCCTGGCAATTCAGGTTAACCTGTAGTGTAATATCCTTTCTATCAGCGTATGGTTAATAATAACAACGGCAATTACATGGCATCTTCGTGGTGTAAATTTGCCAGATGACAGCGCTACCAATAAGTTGAGTTTTATATTAGAATATTAATACCACAATGTTCGTCTGTTTCGTATTTTCTTCGTAATTAAGGGTGCGAAGCGGATGTCTACCCTACATACTGTACGTCAAGTGCACTATCAGTGCAGAAGCATACATGTATACAAATTGTGACATCGTGAGTATTTAAACAACAGATCTACTATTGTTATGATTTTCACAGCACCAAGAATTTCAGGAAATATGAGCGGCATATAAACTGTACAGTTGTCAAGGAAACCTATATGTATGTCAAACTGACGACAGCGTTATCGAATGCTACTCTCAGCAAATATGGCATTTGAGCACAACAACAAGATACTTGACATTTCACACGAAACCATCACCGAAAGTGTTTTGCATTAGTGCATCACCGGAGTGACGTACGACTTCGGTTTCATAACTCGCCTAGCTACCTAGAAAAGCAGAGAACAATCAACAGGTGCATGTATCACCTGATAATGTCGAAAAATGATACCGACACAACCAAACAAACGAGATAAGCTTTCGGTGGATGTCATTCATACAACTTCCTGTTTACGATCATGTAGGCTACATGTACGTTCTCCCTATAACTTTACTCATCCTTATTAGTACATTTTATTTCGTCACTGAATTATGATGCAATGAAAGAAATGTTTATATTATTTATAACGTGTGACGGATACAGGAATGGTATCACTTGGGTACATTTCCCCTAGTTAACGAACGCAATCTTAATCATAATAAAATCTTAAATAAAGAACGTAATAAATACACGTAGGTTACAATTGTTAATAAACGGATGATAATTTACTTTTTTTTTAAACCGATTTATGGTCCCATGAGTTGTCACCATAGAAAGGTTTTACTGTAAATTACACCAATAGTTTACATACCTTTCAACTTCAACATAGGCCTAAATGTATATAATTTATCTGGCTTTGCCAAATTTATCATCAACAGTTAGTACAGATTTGAAAGTGTTCAAAGTGATTTATAGTAAGGTACCAATATAGCCTACACTCTACATGTACTTGTATTTACTTGTTATCATTCAATAGTTCACTTTTAGTAATTTTATTTGTTTATAACACACCACTACTAAAAATTTATATAGTTCTAGTAGGCCTATGACAAAAATCGTAATGAACGCTTTCGACTGTGCATGTAAACTGGAATCAATCAGTTACAGCTTGCCTTGATGGTAATGATATTTTATAATAATATACACTGTAGGCCTGTATCAAAAGATACACGCACGTAATACCATTTCAATGAGTCAATCACGTGTAGCCTATAACTGACAACTTTTCAAAGCTGCCCAATTTGTGTGGCACATTAGAAGTTGCTTGAGATGGTCGGGCGTCAATAAGCTGACGAAATGCGCATAAATTAGCATTCAAAACTTGGGAGTTGAAAAATTACTTGGACTCATAATTCGACTCATACTTGGACTCATAACCTGGTATTACTCATTCTAATTCCAAAGTGGGATAGCCTACAAGGTGAGTCACGCAAATCAGCTCAAAACTTGGCTTGTATAGTACTTGCAATATGTAGCCTACACTTTTAGGAAATGTTGATTAATTCAGATTTCCATTTGATTACGGCTGAGTTACGAAGTGTACATGTACGTAAATGACATTTCATATTTGCTCTCAGTATTGTTGCAGTTTATCGTAAGCAGAAACCAGATCAACTGGTTGTTTGACATTTCTATGAAAGCAGAACTTCATCACATCGAGAGATTTATACACCATCATTCAAACTGATTTTAAATAACCTACAAATAAAGGTTATACTGGAAATAGTTTAACCTAATATGACAAGTATGTGTTAAACATATAAGGTGATCCTAAGTTTAAAAAATAGTTCCTATCTAAAGATTTAGCAACTAAATGGAGGAAAACAAAATCTAAATTATCGCCTGTTTTTTATTTTGCAATTGCTCAATAATGTTTAAAGATAGTTGAGTGCAACACAGAAAACAGGGATAATACTTTTTGTTTTTATTCCTATTTGTTATCACTATTTAAAGCTATCCTTTGCAAAGACTTCCGAAAACAAACTTCCTGAGCTTCTTGTTTCTCCAAGTTCATACAAATAAATTAATGACTTTTTAACGGTGGTAACAATGAGAAAATGAACCACATGGAAGTTTGGAAATCATTCCAAAATAAGAATACATTATTGGTGATGGTGAAATTTCAGAATTATATTGTTTTTTTAAATAGAAAATAAAGTCGATATTGAAAAATTCCAAGTTCCAATTCAAAATTTCTTGAGTTTTACGGGTATTCCAGGATAAAATTTCCATGTACCCTGTACCAACCACAAAATTATAGACCAAACAATTCGAACAGTCGAAAACAAAACTACAAACCAAGTTTTCAAAAAAATATCTGAATTATCAGGCTTCAATAATTCACTCGCTTTCTCCCCAATTTTCTAATTAATCTCCTTGATATACATTCCTGACGTACGATGCAAGCGCTTATTACGTCAGGATGCATCATGTATGCATAATTGAAAACAACAATGAAAAGGGTTAAGATAAAGCGCAGTGGGGATTCTCCCAGGCCATAAACAGGTTGCAGTCAAAATACCAGTTGAACGCAACAGGTATTCAATACGCTCCTGCATGGGCTTAGAAATCGCAGGTAACAAAAGGGGGTGGATGCCAGCTTTCAGACCACCGAAAAACATGGCAGGATGCCAAAAGAATTTTTCATAATTGAACGCTTTCGGATAAACCCAGCCCATCCAGAGAGGCTCAAGTCTTGCACCCGGCGCGATTACGTCGAAGCATAAATAAGAAAGTTTGCCAACTGACAAATGCAATCTTAAGTGCACTCGAGCTGCACTAAACGTTAATGCGTGCGAAAGGCGTGCCCTCAAACATGACCTCTTTTAAAAGTTACGAGCTCAAAACCTGGCCGCCTCAGCACTGTATTCGATGGAACGGACGCAGCTGCTAGTTTTAATAAAATATTAGAAAACGTGGCAAAACCAAACTGCATGCAATGGCACTGTGTGCTTGAGTGACGTCAATGTCATCTTTTGTAAACGTAAATTTGCATTGTACATCGTGCAAATAAACCACCCCCCGTTATGCGGAATGTCATGACAAACAGAACCTGTCAATTTGAATTTCCACATTTCCCACGGCACAGGTGTGCTGAAGAT